>PVIC010007435.1:0-51029 GCA_004025085.1 Thryonomys swinderianus | reverse complement strand
ATATGCCACAAGTTAATTCTCATTTTTACCCATATCCCTACCCACTCCCCCCTCCTCCCCCCTTCATACATGCTCTTTTATTTTCTTTCTGTATCATATTTATTCCTTCCCCTCATCACATTCCCACACCAAGTTTCCTATAGAAATATTCCACTCTATAAAAGCTGTCCTACTTTCTAGAACTCATTTGCATCTACAGGTGTTCATGCCAAAAAGAAGATCCGGGAATTGTCTATCTGTGATCTATTGATTTCACTTATTAGTATATCCTCCAGATGTCTCCATATTTCACTGCATGTGAAATTTTATCTCAATGAAAAAGCCAGCAACTTGTAATAATAAAATAAATAATTCTAGAGAGCTAATGGCAAATACAGTCAGGAATAATCTACTGTATCTTGGAAATTTGCTCAAATAGTAAATCTTAAATGTTTTTAATGCAAAAAATGGCAATGATGTCAGGCAATATGTTAATTGTGTTAATCATTACACAAGATATACTTGCATCAAAACACCATGTTACACACAGGATACATATATATATATATATATATACACATACACAATTTTTATTCATCAGGTCTATGTCAATAAAAAGCTTATTGTGTCACAGTCTTAAGTATACTCTTATATGAGCCTTATGATATTACCTCAATTCCAAACTTAAAATAAACTGAGTTAGATATTTTCCCTTCATTTGTGTAAAAATGTTTAATGAGTTCCTGATATGCGTCAGACACAAAACTAGGCAGTATATGTACATAAATCAAGCAGATAGTGCCCTTTTCCTTCTGAACTTAAATAAGAATGTAACCATAATCAATAGCCTTTGTATACACAAACAACAGACTCATTGAGAGAGAAGTTGAGGAGTCAATTCCTTTCACAATAGGATAGAAAAAAATGAAATATCTAGGAATCAGTCTAACGAAGGAAGTGAAAGACCACTACTCTGAAAACTATAGCACTCTGAAAAAAGGAGATTGAAGAGGATATCAGATAATGGAAAGACATCCCTTGGCCCTGGATAGAAGAACCAATATTGTCAAAATGGCGATACTTCCACAACTACTATATAGCTTCAGTGTAATCCCAGTTAAAATGCCAACAGCATATTTCACAGATCTAGAGAAAATAATCTAAAAATTCATCTGAAAACACAAAGGACCTAGAGTAGCAAAAATAATTCTAGGTAACAAGGACATGGTGGGGGTATCACGATCCCCAGCATGAAACTGTACTACAAAGCCACTGTGATAGGAGATTTAGCTCAGTAATTCTGGCACCTGTCTAGCAAGTGCAAGGTCCCTGGTTCGATCTTGGTAACCACATACAATAATACTGGGCATGGTGACTCATGCCCAACAGCAATCATTACCATATACCCCAATGCTGGGTATGGTGGCTCATGCCTGTAATCCCAGCACTAGGTAGGAGAGGAAGCAGGATTTCTGAGTTTGAGGCTTGCCTGGGTTACGTAGTGAGCTCAGGGCCAGCCTGAAGTATGAAGCAAGACCCTGTATCAAAACAAAACAAAACAAAACAAAACAAAACAAAACAGTGACAACAAAGAAAATCCTGCATGGAACTGGCAAAGTAACAAACTTGAGGATCAGCAGAATAGATTAGAAGATCCAGAAACAACTCCAGATATATTAAACCACATCATCTTTGACAAAGGAGCCAAATATCCTCAGTGGAGGAAAGACAGCCTCTTTAACAAATGGTGCTGGAAAAACTGGGCTTTAACTTGCCAAAAACTAAAGCTAGACCTATCTCTCTTACCATGCACTAAGCTAAAATAAAAGTAGATTAGAAACCTAAATATTAAAATAGAAACACTAAAACCTGATGCAAAAAAGGTTAGGTAGAAACCTCTACAGCATGAGAACTAGAATAAAGATTCAACAACTAGGCTCTCATCTAACTAAAAAGCTTCTGCACAGAAAGAGAGTCCACTGGGAGAGCAAAAAAGACAACTAACAATATGGAAAACTTTTTATCAGCTGTTTCTCAGACAAAGGGCTACTGTCTAGAATATATAAAAATCTTATAAAGTTACCCCCTCAAATTTGAAGACCCAATCCAAATATGGGCATCTGAAATGAATAGACCTTTTTCAGAGGAAGAAGTAAAAGCAGCTAAGAAGCATATGAAGAAATGTTCAACACTGCTAGTTATTTGAGAGATGCAGATGAAAACAACACTGAAATTCTAGCTTACTCCACAAAGAATGACTGCTATCATGAAATCAACCAATAACCAATACTGGTGAGGCTGTGGGGAGGAAGGAACCCTTTTCTCACTGGTTCTCACTGGGAATGTAGAGTGGTGCAATTACTATGGAAATCAGTGTGGAGATCCCTCAAAGAACTAGGATAAGAGGTCCCATTTGACCTTACTATTCCTCTGCTAGGGATATACACAAAAGAATTAAAAGATTCATATCACAGTAACATATGTGCACCTATGTTCATAGCAGCTCAGTTTGTAATAGGTAAATCTTGGAAACAACTCAAATGCCCATCAACTCCAGACTGAATAAAGAATATTTTTTAATAAAAAGGAGTATTACTCTGCCATAAAGAATAATAAGTTTGAGTTATTTATACTCAAATGGACATACCTTGAGGACATACTCATAAATGAAATAAACAGTTCACAGATATGTAAATACATATCTTTTCTCTGGTAAGAGACACTGATGAGGTAAATGAGTTCTAAAATTTATGCTAGATATTGTGAAGCAGAAAATATTCAAAGGGAAAATGGGATAGAAGTAAATAAAGAATGGAAAGAAAATGTATGATGGTAAAAAGAAATAACATATACAATGGGAGTTGGGACTTTGGAGGACAGAGCAATGGGAAAAAAATGAGAATTAAATTTTGTCATGTACTGGTACAGATTCTCAACGTCAAATGTGATCATCATGTGCATATAGAATGTACCAATAAAATCAATTTTAAAAAACAATGCAGGGCCGGAGGGTTAGCTCAGTGGTTCCGGTGCCTGCCTCCGCAAGCGCAAGGTCTTGAGTTTGATCCCCGGAAACCACATACAATGCTGGGCGTGGAGACTCACGCCCACCAGCAATCAATACCACATACCACAGTGCTGGGCATGGTGGCTCATGCCTGTAATCCCAGCACTCGGGAGGCAGAGACAGGAGGATTGCTGAGTTTGAGGCTTGCCTGGGCTACATAGTGAGCTCAGTGCCAGCCTGAACTACAAAGCGAGACCCTTTCTCAAAAAAAAAAAAAACAAAAAAAAAACAATGCAAGCACAAATTATGGAACAACTGTGAAGGGGGAAGTCTTGAGGTCTTGAAAGGGTTATGGGAAAACATTACTTTTTGGTTTGAGGAACTGAGACTTTGAAGCCAACTTTGCTGACAAGGTGAGGTTTTGTCACCAGGGCCCAGTAAGCTATCAAGGTGGCCCAAGCATGGAGGGAGAGGAACTGTGGAGATTCTGGTATGTGGGAAAGCTGCCGGGGCACTGGGGAAAGGCCTGTGATACACACAGATGGGGGCCTTTGAGAATGGCTTTATTACAGGCTATACCAGGGCAGTACACACACCAGGAGTGTGGTCACCAGCTAAAGGCTATTGGCACACCCTACTGAATTTCTAGGGGGCCCATCTGTGTGACAGGGTTGCTGAAAGCAAGGAAAACTAATGAATGGGGAGAAGTAGACAGGAGCCAGGTCCTGTTGGAGCTTGAGAAGCTGTCTGATGGGCTTTGCATTTCAATGGGGCAGTGTGGTTTCACTTACTCTAATTGAAGGGCTTAAGCAGACCAGTGTCACGACCTGATTTACAACTTGAAAAGATCACTAGACTGTGGAGAGTGGCTAAGGAGCCTGACAAATGACAAGTGACTAGAAAGTAGCAGCACTTAAGCCCCTCATTTGGAGGAAGCCAAGGGTCCTAGTGCTGGGCCACTCTGCTGCTGGGCCTGGCAGGTCAAGGCAGCCCGGAAGTACTCGCTAGCTCACTCCTCTGATGCTGAAGCCTGGAAACTGAGGAGGTACAAATGTTCACTTCCTGTCTTTGTAAACCCACAGAGCCTTAATGTGCTTTGTGTGGTCGCAATGAATAAAAAATACAGATGGTCATTTTCACTGCAATAAAGGGTGGTTTTACTTAGGCCCATAGGATTCACTTTTCAGCTTTATTTTCAAGGTTAAGAGAATTTTTCATAGCAGTTTCTGAACAGAGAATTATATGCTCTTATCTCAAATCAAAAGAAAACAAACCAAAATAAGTGTCTATCTGACACTTATAAAACTGGAAGGCTAGAACTAATTTGTATTTTGCAGAAGCAATACAAACCATTATTATCCACTAGGAAAAGTCACTAAAATACAAACTGACTTTAGTTGGCAGAAGGATGGTTAAATAGAGAGCAATCAATGCATTCGAGGCCCTCTGCAATCTTATTTGTGTGTATATTGCTGCTGTGGGTCTACCAGGGTCATATCAGTGGAGATGTGTAGAGACCATGTGTCACGTGAGCACTGGGACAATTGATAGAGAGTTTCCTTGTGAATGTTAATGAACTAAAATTCTGCTTGGGCTTCTACTGTTAAAACTAATCATTTCTCCTTTCCTTTACAGCTAAAACCTTAACCTCGGATTCAATCCACTAGCCAAGAATAACTATCAATATTATAATTCATTAGTTTGAGTTTCGTGCATCTTGAAGTTTATAGTTAAGACCTAAATTGCGTGCTTACTTCTTCCTTCAAGGCAATGTGATTTAAAGTACACTGACTAGCTAAAGAAAGAAGTGCAAGAGGCTACAAAAGAAGTGAAAAGGACTTCAATCTTCAATTGTGTTTATTTTTTTATATTACAGGCATTAGTGTTTGGACTTGACTTCTAAGGTTTGATGTGGCAAGGCTTAAGATCTAATATACATAATAATATGCAACGTTTGTTTCTGGGAAGGAGGAGGCCTAAAGCGGAGTCAGTGGGGAAGCGGCTGGACTCTGCCCTTGGTATTTTCTGATTCAGATGTTACTTTTGTGCCTCAAACTGTCAGATGAGAGACCTTCTCTTAATGCTTATTGCTGTACTTTAGAAAATTGTCTTCCACAAAACCAGCTGGCTTTGCAGTCTTATGCAAGGTGTGTTTGTCAGGTACTTTCTCTGCCTTTTCAATTTATAAAATGCCCTCCTTGGTTATGGTTTCATTCATGTTTTATTTCATATTTTCACCTACTGGCAACCAGCAGACACCATAAGAACACCATTGTGTTTAGCTTCAAAAAAGAATTTAAAGTGCTTTGTACCCGTTAATCTCTGTAGAAGCCTTTCCACACTTACCAAAGGTCTTCATTCTACTTCTGCAGGCTACGTGTTGAGTAGACATTTCCATATTGGAGGTCAATTTTGCATGAAAGCATCAACCTAAAACAGGCTGGTGCCAATTTACATTGTAGTTTTTTTGGTTTGTCTGTTTACTAATAGTTCTCAAAATGGTCTCAGGTTAGTAAAGGTCCTGTCCGAATCTAGCTACCTATTCTTTTCTGTGTGTATCTGCTTTAGATCTATAAGAACACAGTTGCATAAATTCAAGAGATGGTGTGGCCTGCAAAGTGTGGACTATTTATTATATTGCCCTTTATACTAACAGCTTGCCAACCTCTCAAGTAGACTCTGGAGTAACTATGAAAGGAGTTATCTTCCTTATTCTCCATGTCATTTCAGTCTCTTGTAGATCCAGATTACGCCATAGCCAAAAGATCTTTCATTAAACTCTCTCCTCTTCCCTACAAGTTGACCTATGGGAGGCATAGTCTCAAAAGTTAACAGTGGACCACTGAAAACTGTATCATAATCTTATCTCAAGGGCCATTCCTCTTTTTTGTGAGAATATCTTTGGATTTAAATTCATTTTCTGTGGTTTATTTAGCTCTTCCATATTTTAAAGTGTATTAAGAATTTCATAAACATTATCAACTATCACTACAACAAGACTTTCTGTTAACATGAGCCAAATGTCTGAACAGCTCACATTAGGTGTTTAGAAGCAAAAGGGTGAGAACTGTACAGAGTGAAGCTTATAATTTCACTACCAGTTTGATTCTAGGAGAGACAAACATAATCATCAACCTTTCTGTAGGCCTCCTGGAAAGGCAATCAGCTTCTCAAATTCCCTTCTGTGTACCCAGCATCAAAATAAAATCTGATTTGCTCTGCATCGTTCATCAGAGTAGGGCCTCACATGACCTCAGAAGTCTTCAGTGTGTTCTTCAGCTCCCAGGTCTCGTCATGAGATAACTGCAGTAGTGACAGCAAAGAGCACCTGGGTGACAATTCTCCTTAGAGGGCTCTGTACCAATGTGGTTGTACTTCTGCTATTTCATCCCTTATTTAGAAGATAGAGCATAACTTCATTCACTCATGCAAACATGTATTCAACACAGACTAGCCTTTGACACCCTAGAGACAGAAAGGAGCACTCCAGAACCACAGTGGTCAAGGTGGAGGAGTGAGTTACAAAAGAGTGACTGATGCTGTACACCAAGATACACGACACACGATGTGCCCTTGAAGTAGAAAGGACTGGCAGAGGAACTTCAGTAAGATGACACACGTCGGCCACCTCCCAAAGCATGGGGGATGATTTTCAGGAAAAGTTGAAAGCTCATGCAGACCCACAGGGGCACAGGCAGCCCTGTGGATGCAGGAGGCCGCGGAGAGCAGAGACTCAGCCCTGTGTAGGGAGCAGAACGGGAAGCTACAATTCAGTTCTTACTGTTCAGTGAGGAACTCTGCTAGAGGCTGTGTCAGCCTGGAGAGAGATTATTTATATAGCTCATCTATCCAGAAGGCACCTTTTCTATTCCCCACAGAGTCAATTTACACCCCAGAGGCATCCCCACACGAGGGTGATGTTGAGAATGTGGAGTTTATTTCAGGAGCCTTATAGATTGGTTGTACATTTTAAAGCAAGGGGATGAAAACATCAGGTATTTGTTTTCTCTTTGAATTTAAGATCTTTCTCATAGTATATGGAGGCCAGGCTCATGCAAATAGAAGCTAAAGGAGCAGGCCAAGGTGGTAGGAATTTTATGTTGAACCATTGTGTAAGTCCTGAAGGCCAGGTGTGAAGCCAGAGAGAAGGACAGAGAGTAGTTGGCCAAGGAGCCTCTACCTTGCCCAAGGGACAGTCTCGAACACCTCCTAAAGGACAGTGAACAGAAAGCAATCGAAGCAGGGCTGTCCTTCTCTAAGGCAACTGGCCGCACTCTGGGCTGGGACTCGCACTTCCCTCCTCCCTGCTGAATGAATGCTCTCTCTGGGGCTCTCCCTGGTTTGGAGGTGGAAGAGAGAGCACTCGTCTGACGTCCAGCTTGGCCCCCGAGGTGACCAGACTCCCGACATCTCACCTGTATCAGGGCCCCTTACTGTCATATACTTCCACTTTCACTTCTTCCACCTGCCTAGAGCCCACCCTTCATACTGATCATCTGTCTGTTTCCAACGATGTGGCCTCTGGCTCCTACCACACAAGGCTGGATGTGGATGACCAAGAGATCAGGAGGCTGCAACGGGGTCGGTCTGTCTCTGCCGTTCCACTGTCTTCCTCTTCATTAGTGCCATACAAAATGGATAAAATACTCTTTCAGTGGTGGGAGCCCGCAACACTCAGAAACTACAGCAACCCACCATTTTGGTACTTGGTTTGACAAAGGTAAAGGAGAAAGACAGAATAGTCTCAACAGAGTGAAGAAGACACATCAAAATGGAGTCAAATACATCATACATAAACCTAGTTCATTCAAATCCTTTTACAAACATCACAGCTAGTCAACAAACTCAACTTTAAGAGGTCTAAATGAGGGCTGGAGGGTTAGCTCAGTGGTTCCGGTGCCTGCCTCGCAAGTGCAAGGTCCTGAGTTCGATCCCCAGTAACCACATAGAATGCTGGGCGTGGAGACACGCCCACCAACAATCAACACCACATACCACAATGCCGGACGTGGTGGCTCACGCCTGTAATCCCAGCACTCAGGAGGTAGAGACAGGAGGATTGCTGAGTTCATGGCGGCTTGCCTGGGTACTATAGTGAGCTCAGGGCCAGCCTGAACTACAAAGCGAGACCCTGTCTCAAAAAAAAAAAAAAAAAGAGGTCTAAATGAGAGGCTCTACCTTCAGCCATGAGGGCTGCACATACACTGGAGAAATAATGAGCACACATGTGGGGCTTCATTGGCAGGATACAGCTTGGAGGAGAATTATAAAGAAACACATTTATTGTAAAGGTTATAAACATGACTCTACATGACTTACCAAGTAAAAAGATTTAAATTTGTTTGGTTTGAGGAGGTTTTTACTAAAATCCAGGCACCAGATCACTACTCTAGCATGCCATCAATCACTTCTGGCTTAAAACAGGCCCCAGGAAAACAGTCTTTAGTGTCAGATTATCTGAGATTTGTCTACAGTGGGAGATCAATTTCTCTGTAAAATGAACTACAGCTTTTTGTACCAGAAGCCCAAATAATGAGCTAAAATAAATTTGCTTCCTTATTTATTCAATAAATATTTATTATATGCTCACTGTACCTGGCAATGAACTTGACAGGGAATGCATCCTAGCCTTTCCTCAAAACTGGATAGTCTTATTGAGAACAGACAATAGAATAGTAGTCTCTGTGCACCGGGCAACCAAGGTCCTGGAGTGGGTGGGAGCCAGTGGTGAGGAGAGAGGAGGAAGCACTGAACTGAGGAGGGGCAGACAGCACACACGCAGAAAGGCCTGCGGGAGTCGGGGAGTGGTCATGGAGGGAATAATGCTCTAAGACGAAGCAGAGTGTGGAACAAGAGCCATTGACTGGTTTTTTATAAACTGTGAGTAGTTTGGTGTTGCAGGTGTAATAAAATAAGAAGTCAGTAAAACAGAATGAGGATGGAGAGGTCAGAATGGTCAAGTTTAAGATTGGTGTTTTCTCAGGTTTTATAAGCTGTAGAATTCTCCCCCAAATAAACTTTATTCCTAAGTTCCAATATATTACAATAAGAAAACAGTGAATAAGAGTCTTCACAGATTAAAATACATCCCACCACCATGTCTGAGAATAGTCTGGAAATCAGTCGTGTTGAAGGTGACACCCCAATGCACGTGCGCAGGGAAGTACAGTGGTGAGATATGTGTGTCAGTTCTGTCACTTGGGCTACATGAGTCAGGATGGGTTTCATGATGCTAGAAACAGAAATTGTAAAGGTGATCAGTACCAGATGGAGGCAAGATGTTAAGTTTGAGAAATATTTAAAAGCTCAACTGGCACAGGTGAATGATTTATCAGACTTCCTGTTAGGAGGGGAGATAAAAGATAACTCTCAAAGTTCTAGTGCATAGAATTGGGTTGGTGACTGGCTATAGAAAAGTGTTCAATTTTTACAAAATGTGTTAGGGGAGAGTTGGGATGCAAACAATGAGTGCCAAGTGCAAAATCGAACAAAAGTAATGAAGCTCAGAAGAGGGAAGAATCAGGTATACATCTGAGACTTCCTATAATCTTTAGCATAGGCACAGCTCATGTTTAAGGGTGGCTTATGAAGCAGTAGGCTCTGAGTTGAATACTTCAAGGTAACCTTGACAAGAAGCTGAGGGCTGAGATCATGGTCTGTTGTGCTCTAGGCCCACAGTCAAGAACATGGGCGTATTTAGGGTGGGGAGGTCTACACAGCTCACAGTGCTCTTCACTGTCCCTCCAGGGACTGATCTCTCCCAAGAAACATGGAGAGTATGGGTCATGAGGGGCAGGAACATAGTTTTGGAGGACAGAGTAGGGGACAGAACACTCAGCTGGGAAGACCCCAGTCAATATTCCCTCTCAGAAGCTGCAAACACAGGCAGACAGAAGCCAGGCTTACTATCAGTACAAGTGGGAAGAAGCCAGATCTGAACACAAGGAAGTCACAGGAGAATCAGGTGAAATAGTGAGTTTCTGATGCAACTAAAAGTATACAAATTTGAGATTTTATAAAAACCAATAATTCTCACAAAACAAAAACATCTTCCATTAGAATGAGTATAGCCCACCAATCTGAACCATTTTCAGTAATTGCCTTTGAAGTATAGAACAAAATATAACAACATCTTTATAAAGGGTAAGTAAGCACAAGATGCAGAAGACAATCTTGTAGAGTTGTTGACTTTTAAAAAGCGTTCCAAGAGAGAAAATAATTTCTGCATCTTGTGGAAGACTGATATAAAATACATATCTCATATCATTTGATGCTACCTACATAAGGAATCAGAGGATAATTTTTTCTAAATATTATAAAGGAAATGCTTGCAAATCTCAAATAATTTAGAAGCCTCCCTGTATGTGTCAATGAGATTTTTGGCTTGACCTTTAGATCTTTTAAAAGCAAAGTTGGTATTTAATTTTGTCCTCTCATATTCCACTATTTCTCACAATATTAATTTCTTGTGCTTGTTAGATGTCTGTAACTCGTTCTATGACATTTCAGTATTTTAATATGGTGCTGTGTACTGTTTCTAAGCAGTTTAACCTTTCACTGAAAGAGTGATGGAGGTATACAGAGGACAATAGTCCTCGTATTCTTTTCCTCAGGCCCATTTTCTTGAGGCCACAATGTAAGTCCTTCCGATCTGGGTGTACTGTACACAATCCATACTTCCCTCCTTATCAACCCGAGTGTGAGAGATTGGTCTTCAGAGAGGAATCCTATCTGATTACTTCCATGGATGTTTTAATATGTTTCTAGGGGTGAAAATAAGTGTGTGGTATACAGAGATGGGCTTGTGCCACTGAATGCTTTTCATTCTTGAATGAAGTGTCCACAAGATTCCAAGGAGGCCTAAATCCTGGACCTCTGGAGACAGGAACTGCAGACTGACCTTTCATTCTTCTGCCTCTGGGATTGAATTAAGAGGATATGTGATCACCAGTTGTTGACTCAAGGTCACAGAGCCCTACTTCTACCATGTGGCCATGTCCACTCTGAGAGGATGTTACATACAGGGTGTGTCAAAGTATCTAACAGGATGAAGATGGTGGCATTCATTGAACTTACACAAAAAGGTCTATTTCTGACTTGTTTGTGATTGTTCATCTAATAAATGCAGGGTGTGTAGTAAGACCTGCACTTAGATTTACATTGATTACAATTGGATAATGAGATTCTGAGAGTGGCTAGCGCAGCACTTTGAAGTTCTGGGGTTTCCATCCTCATCTGGCCAAACAGCAACTAAACGAACTGCCAAATTCAACCTTCATCAGTTAGAGTGAGTGCTCTGAGATCTTTTGTATCATGAAGCACCTCAAAGTCTTTTGAGAAAAAGCACAAATATGTTTTCTGTGATTGAAAAAACTGTTTTCAGATTTAACTACCTGGATCTGAAATAATACTTGCTCAGTAAAATATTATAACCAAATATAGTACCTACTGCTCAACAAAGAATTATATACTCTGAAGTGTGGAGAAAACACTTTATAAATAAACTTCAGTGATTCATGAGTATCCTGGCTGAACTTTTAAATACATAAAAGAGAACAAAGGGCAGAGTTGCTTTATGAGAAAGCTCAAGCTATAATGAAGCACGTTGTAACTAAATTTTACAGCAGCATTTTAGCAAGAGACAAAAGAAATTGCATTGATTCTTTACTTTGCTGGCAGCAATTGAATATGTATTTTAAAGATGTGCATACATGGATATTTTAAATGATGGATTACTTTGACTTGTTTCTATCTCAATTCAAAAGGAAGCTGAGAGAGAGTACTCAGTAGTGAGATGAGCAGGTTAATTATATTTCAACAAGTCACTCGGAGAAAGGTTCTAGTACAGCACTTCAAAACTATTCTGGATCTCACCATCACATACCAATTTTTCTACAAGCTAGCCATGACAACTCTGAGACAGGACTAAGCAACTGGTTTAACAATCTCTCAGGCACTTACATTTTCTAAGCAGGGAATACTAAAGCATCAATCAATACTTACCAGGAAAGTAAAAGATAAGAATTAGATTAATTACAAAATGCCCATAGCATTGAAGCGGTTCTATATATAAACTAAATAAAATACTGCATCCACTAATCAATATTTTTATCTTTAAAAAAACTTTCTTGGGCCGGAGGGTTAGCTCAGTGGTTCCGGTGCCTGCCTTGCAAGTGCAAGGACCTGAGTTCGATCCCCGGTTACCACATATAATGCTGGGCGTGGTGGCTCACGCCTGTAATCCCAGCACTCGGGAGGCAGAGACAGGAGGATTGCTGAGTTTGCGGCGGCTTACCTGGGCACCATAGTGAGCTCAGGGCCAGCCTGAACTACAAAGTGAGACCCTGTCTCCAAAAAAAGCAAAAAAAAAGAAAAACTTTCTTAAAATTTACAATAGGTTATAAATTTAGAGATTATATATTTAAGGACATACTAGGCATTTTCATTTTGGAAATTTTTAAATTCCAACAAAAGTAAAACAGGTACAGCTTTTCACAAACCAAAATATCATATATGAAATGAAATGAAACCAGTTTACTTCAATTTAAAGCGTAAAACACAATAACACACAATTATTCCCAGCAGAAAGCTTGGTATTATTGAGAATGACAGAATAAAATTCCACTTTTTCTATTTTTCCTCTTAAGTCACTCTAGTTGTCCAAATTTATAACATCTATGTAGAAGTAATAAAGCAAAATTAATACAGGAGAAGCCACATAATCACCATCACCAACCACCTACTCCTTTCCATGAGCATCAATAATTTACAGCCAAACTTAGCATGGTCAATCTAGAAAAGCTCCACAATCATTCTAAAACCACTCAGACTCTATTCTGTAGTTACATACCCAGGAAGAAACCAAATTATACCAATTTATTTTTTAAATAACCACACACCAGTCATTCCTCACAATCAGAAGTGAAAAGGAAAGCAATGGCTCTCTTATCTTGCTTTTGACATTCATAATATTTGAAGATAACATCAAAAAGGCATTTTTATGAAAAAGTCAGGATATTGAAAACCAGCACAGACCCAAATTGGGAGACTGGGACTGAGATAATTTGGTTTCTGAATATTGCCCTTGTTTGGAACTAAATAACATGCCAGTCACTAGCTCTAGGTGGGCCCTGAGCACTTAAAATGCGGTAGGAATAAAATATGTGCCAGATTCTGAAACTTAAGCACAACTGCAAAATATTGCATTAATAATCATATACTAATTCTGTTTAAGTGGTAATATTGTGTTATACTGAGTTAATTACAATATATTTAAATTAATGTTATCTGCTTCTTTGGGCTTTTTAAAAGGTAGCTGCTTTAAAAAATAATCATGCACGTGGTTGGCATTCCTGTCTTGCATTTATGACATTTCTACTGGACCTAGACCATGATTATAACAATTTGCAGTAGACTTTGCAGGAAATTCTACTCACTACTTGGCTTAGACTTGTAGGAAGTTGGCTACACAGAAAGAAGCAGTTTTTGTTTTGTTTTGTTTTGTTTTGTTTTTGAGACAGGGTCTTGCTTTGTAGTTCAGGCTGGCTTTGAGCTCACTATGTAGCCCAGGCAAGCCTGGAATTTAGCAGTCCTCCTGTCTCTGCCTCCCGAATGCTGGGATTACAGGTGTGAGCCACCATGCCCAGCACTGTGGTATGTGGTATTGATTGCTGGTGGGTGTGAGTCTCCATGCCCAGCATTCAATGTGGTTACTGGGGATTGAACTCAGGACCTTGCGCTTGGCAAGGCAGGCGCTGGAACCACTGAGCTAACCCTCCGGCCCAAAAGAATCAGTTTTTAAAATATATTTCCTACCAAAGAGCAGGTAGTTTTTACAGTCTAACTTGAGGGATTATTTGAGAAATTTTGGAGCATGGAGAGGGACAGGCAGGGAAGATTTCACAGGAAAACTTGAAGTATGGGCAAAATTGACAGTAGTTTGATATTTTTCTTTCCTGATTCATGGACTCAGGATATAATTCCTGCTTCCCAAGGAAGGTCCCTTTCTCTGAGTAGTAGTTTGAGGGCAATGAGTTAACTCAGTACTAACCAAGTGAAAGAGTGTTTCTAAAGAATCTGGGGTTGCCCAATGAGAAGCCAAAGCAGAGGCTGATGTGAGCAATTGTAACCTTTTTGGACTTGGCCTCATCTTTGTCTCCAGGTCCTTTCTCTTCTCCTCCTCTTTGTTTTCACCTTTTCCTCTCATTTGTCCTCATTTCTCCATCTACTGACTTTTTCTACCTTTTTTCTCCAGTGGACATATCTCTAACCTTTCCTTGCTCCTTCTTTCTTTCTCTATTTCTCATTTTATGATCTGTTTCTTTTAAACATTTATATTTAATGGTCATGACATGAACACGAATTCTATCTTAATAGACTGGAATTTCTTTCATCTCTTTCTTTAAGAAGACATGGTAGAAAATAGTAAAAAGATATTGAAATGCATGAAAGTAGCCTTTACTTTTATCATTCTTGGACTGATTTTGTTTTGTTGTTAAGCATTAGTGGCTTTGCTCTTTGGTCCTTCTGCAGCCTAGAGCAGCATGGTCCAAAAAAGAAGCCTGGATCAGAATCCCCCAGGTGTTATCCTAGGCCCCATCAGATTTAGAGTCAGATTTTTGGGGGTTAGAAGCTAAGTTTGAGTGCTGTGAATATCTAATGTATCAAAGAACATACCAAAAGCTGTATTTGATTTTTAAAAAAAGATTATAGAGAAAATATCCAATTATTTGCTTTAGTTGAAACTTAAAAAGTCTTTTTTATTTTTTTAAAAAAAACAGGACTAAAACACAACAAATAAGTTTTCAGAGTGGCATTTAATATACTCTCCTTGAAGCTGGAGTATGTTATTTGGCATTGTTACTATGAGCTTGTTGTAATGTATTTCAGAATAGCCCAGTAAAGACCACTGCTTCTAGAAAAACAGCCATTCAACTCATATAAAGCAGTGAATACCACGCATTATAGTAAAGAGTACATACTGCTATTAGTTCTGCGTGATGATGGGCAGTTAGCTCTAATGTTCCTTAAACCAAATAAGTTTTGGATCAGAAAAAGTATGAAAGATATAAAATCTAGGAAACCTAGTCCTCCCCATTAGTCTATTTCTGATTATTGCCTATAAATATTTTGGGAGGATGGACTTTCAATGTGTTGCAACATTTGCCAGCCATTTACAGCTGCCTTTTAGGAATCAAGAAGTAAAATGAACCAATACACAGGGTTGTATCTGATTACAGTGGTATCTTGTTAAAAGTGATATCATCAAAATCTGTGCTTTGGAAATCTCAAGGCTTTGAACTCATAAACCTTTAATATAATGTTTAACAACATATATGTTTACTGTTACAAAGTCTCTAATGTGCAGGAAATTGAGCCAAGGAGAGACAACTTCTTCAAGGCAGTAGAAAATGCTTTTATTCCAAAACCAGTAAAATAATTTTAAAAATGTATATGAAGCTCCCTAGAATAAATGGTAAAACTGCCAACAACCAAGTATATGTCCAAATGCAAACATGCAAGCAGAGTAAGAAAAGCTTTCCATTCCTACCTTATTGTGGGTCTGAGTCTGTCCAACCAGGATGAGGATGTTGGAGGAGATGATAGACAGGCAGAAGTTGATGAGAATTATGGATCTCTCAGAGCGTATGTACCTAGCCAAAGACAGAAAGAAAGTCCCACTTCAAAATCCAACAGAGATGAGAAGTTCTAGATTATGCTATTGGTGGAATTCATCTGGAAAGACAAACTGTAAAGAAATGCAAACGTTAAGAATGTTTCATATAAATATTTTAGGGACCTAATTTTGTGATGCATGGCATGTGCAGGAGTCCTTTACACTTACTGTTTTTCCTTAGACACTAGTGTGAAGAATATGGCATGTCTCACAAAGCTCCATTTGCACATCTGTGATTCTGACATACTCAATGCACTAGAAATATAAAATTCCTGTATAAATGCATACAATTACCTTTATACATGTATATGTTGATGTATACTAGGGTTTGTATTACCATATATATCAATCACAGAAACTGAGAATCAAAAGAAACCCCCATACTTTTTGAAGCAAAGCATCCCTCTGCTAGAAGGATGCCACTAATTTCATGAACCTACTGATACTTGCAACTACTCATATTTTTATATAGGCAGGCTGTTACTTACATATCTGAATAACTATCCTTTTGTCCAAGAAAGAACAGAAAATGAAGCAAAAAGAAAAGAAGAATCCTTTACCTCTGAAAATGAATCCACCTCATAAATGGTAATTTACCATTGGGGTAGAACACGACATGGGGTATGTGACCCTGAGAGCAACAGGAATACAAACCACAGCAACAATTGCTCAGCATCAAGCATTCTACTTGGTGTTGACACTGAAGAGGTAACTACTCTTTTGTACCCTGTGGTAAGTGACTGATGATAACTAAAAGACAACCTTGTACTTGCTGTGTGCTTCAACCTGTCCAATCTGTATTATAACAGGGAATTCCAGTACACAGTAGGTGTGGGCTTTCCCGTGCAGTTGTGGAGAAGGGTGCCAAAGAGTGGGAAGTGCTCACTGGGAGATAAAATCTGTCAAAGCACTCTCTCTCTCCTACCTCATTTTTGGAAAATATTTAGGCAGAAACCCCACATTTCATTACATATTTCAGAAATAAAAATAAAACAAAAGTAAAACAAAAACCACAACAGGACAAAAAATAAAACAAAACACAATAATAAAACAATAAACAACGAAAATAAAACAACAAAACACCAACATACTAAAGGCAATTTTTCTGATATAAATTTCCTGTCTTCACAGAACAAAACTGCATGGGATGAACCCAGGTCAATTCTTAGAACAAAAATGGATTCAATTGTTGCTAAACTTTGTCTCCATACAAGTAACTAAAAATACAACAAAGCACACACTTGGATGCTAAAGACAACACCAAATATTAAGTTGTTCTTTTCTTAGGTATAGAGGGGATGTAACATAAATGTTTAAAGGATTACAAAATTAATTCTTTATATGATATTAATGACTTTCATGAAAATACAGACATACATGTTACATTATTAAGAGAGTTTCAAATATATTTTTGGTTTTAGAAATTAAAAAATAGAGCAATAAAAGATGCAGAACTGACAACTCCAGAGCTAGATGCTTCCATTATTTTCCTTAGTGAGGCATGCTGTTGCCTTATAAAGTGCTACGAAGAATATAAGCCTTCAGTACTTTTACGCTATATTTAATGTTCTAAACCCAATTTGTGGGCACGTCATGTCAATCACCAATAAAAGTACTGGCTCAATTGCTCTTTGATACAACAATGTAACTTGAAAGAAAATACTTATAGATGAAAAGAGCATAACTTTTCATCTTCTCCTTTGTAGTTCTGGGGATTGAACTCAGGGTATTGAACATCCAGGCAAGTGCTCTACCACTGAGCTCCATGCTTAAGCTGGTATTAAATTTGGGGGAACATTTCTGAAGAACAGCATGGCACACTCACAAATTTTAAAATATCATATGAAGTATTAACAAATCAGTAGAAAGTCAGAATGTCTAAAATGTTTTAATTCAGAAAAAAGGTGGAAGAATCCTAATATCCTTATTACCATAAAGTAATTGTGTAGAATAAAAGAGGTGACTATAAAATACTTTTAATTCATTATGTTACAAGATGCACTTAGTAATTCATAAGTCTTTGTACTTCTTTCAAACTGTAACTATTACTTCAGTTCTTCTACTGATGAATATTTAACTCTTAGGGATCTAAATCTGTGTTGTTTCTTCATATTTTTTATAATTCTCCAAACTTCATCACACTTTAAGTGTTACACTAATTCTTAGAAAACTTATAGTTAGTGATTTTGCTATATTTTATGAGTTAAAGTTTTACTGTGGTCTAAATAATCCAATATTTCTATAATTCATTTTAAATATGCTTTCACTGACAGTGCTTACACTGGTATTAGCCATATGCATTGAGGTATAAGGAGAAAATGGAATTAGTGCTTGGACTGTTAAGTGCTGAGAAGTAGAAGTTAGTTCTAGATATTTACCATGTGTGAATTAGGTGCTACTGTGTTTAGCTAATGTTCAGACCCTTACTTGCTGTAGAAGAAAAATTTTCTTGTAGAAGAAAATTTTTCAAACATTTCCCCTCATTTAATATTTTATGACTTCTAACCAATTTGTAAAAATCTAACTTACTATTTTCTTCTGAGAGACCTGTTCTAGAGCTTTGTGCACTTCCATCAGAACATAATTAGAGGAAGTTTTGCTCATTGTCTGGAACATTCTGGAAACATGGGAAACTCAAGAAAGCAAAACCATATTTCCATGAGAGGGAAATGAATTCATCTATACCTAAACTCTCAGGTTCAGCAGTAATTGGAGTTAATAGAAGTCACACATCCACTAGAGTTGAGGTGTAAGAACATCACGTGCAGAGGTAAGCACCTTGTTAAAGACTATCATCATTTGAATTGGGAAGAAGTGTTTGCATATATGCATGTGTGTGTTTCATCAAAAACAAATACAGAAAGAAAAAGTTGGTAAATATGTATCATTTATTATTGCTTAATTATAGCAATTAAAACTGTTGTAAAAACCTTACTTTCAGGAAATTAAGAAGACAGGAAATACCCAATGGTTTTCACATCCCCTGCCTTAATTCTGAACAGTGGAGCATTCCAAAGCTGTCATCTGCTCATGGCTTACCTCCAGAGTGCTGCATAGACAACTGCTAGAGTGATCAAGGCCAGGCAGGAAAGGCCACTGCCTAC
This sequence comes from Thryonomys swinderianus, assembly GCA_004025085.1. Classification (NCBI taxonomy): domain Eukaryota; kingdom Metazoa; phylum Chordata; class Mammalia; order Rodentia; family Thryonomyidae; genus Thryonomys; species Thryonomys swinderianus. The sequence goes on along the minus strand of PVIC010007435.1, from coordinate 32,263 downwards.
AATGAGGGTCACCGAAGGTGCGCCAGAGGACTCCATGACCTGTAAGTCAAATAGGGCAGATGAGAAAGAGAGCAAATGTTAAATGGACTGTAATACTCTAAGACTCAGCAAAACTCAGCTATCACTCAAAGGTAGTCTAAGTAGTTGTTATAGTTACCAGATAATTATCTATGGACCCACTTGCTTCACATATTCTCAATTTCTAACATGACTAATTCCAGCTCCCTCCTGTCTAACACTATGAAGTAACAAAGTCCTTGGAGCTCAAAATGCTTGATTATGGCACTTTACCTACTTAGAGCTTTCTAAAATACAGACCTGAAACTACAACTCAGTTCACAGTCACGTTAAGCTTTTTCCTTTTTCCTTAAAAACTGAAGCAGAATTCACTTTTCTTCAATTAACTATAGTTCTGTCACCTCATAATATGATTCTTGGTGAAATTTACCCTGATATCTTCATTTATAATTCAATGTGTTGCCCACATCTGTTATACAGATATAAAAACACTTTCAAACTTTCTGACTTTTGAGAACTTTGTTCCAAGTCAAGTATTGCATTAAATCTCACTTGGTTGGCTTCTAAAGGTAAAGAAGAAAATACAATGTCAAACTAAAGACTTTTAAAAGTATATCTGTGATTTTTATGAAAAAAATATGTGATATCAGTCTCCAGTGACAGTATCAGTTTCTAAAAACATGACCTTGAAAAATAAGCCTTATATCTTTTAAAACATGTGTAAAGATTACATGCATTCCCTGATCTATGATGTTTCTTTTCTTAGACATGAATGTGAATTTAACTACTGAAATTTGTTGTCTTCTCATAATTTTATATTCAAAGTTTGAAGGAATACATGTTGGTATTAAATGTGTTTCCAAACTTTAAATATGTATCTCTAATTATATGTCTGTCTTCATAAGAAATAAGAGTGATTTTTATTTAGGCCAAATTTAGGCAGAAGTCATAGTCACCTCAGTATCATTTTTCAATATTTCTATTTTTATCATAGTTTCTCATGATACATTTCATGAGTATATTAGTTTTTCTTTTAGATAGTCTTATACTGCTGTCATTTTCAGAAAGTACTTTTGCAAAACCAATATACTTTTAAGGAACAATTTGAGACACCATGCTTCCATAAAAACTTCATAATTTGGAGATATACATCTATCTATCTATCTATCTATCTATCTATCTATCTATCTATCTATCTATCTATCTATCTATATCTCCAAGGAGACTCTCAGAAAATCTGTAGTGAAAATACCCAATGCAGATATGCAATGTGTTTGGCTATAGTGTCTGGGGTCTCCATTCTACTACTAACAGTATGTTCACAAATTTCCCCAAAAGGGCTTTCTGATTTTAAAATAAAGGTTCCATTGGCAATTATTTTTATTTGAAAGTTTGCAGCATATTAGTAATATGATAGTACATCCTCCAAACTCTACTGCAGAAAATTCAAGTTAGAAGACATCAAATTGAGTCGAATTTAGTTACAGCAAACCAACTGGAATTCATTTTCCCCAGCTACTGTAGCTAAGGAAGAGATGAGCCCAATTTTGCCACCCTGCAATCTTTCCCATTTCCCCTTTTCAAATGCAGTTCCCTGGAGAAACACTCCACAATGTCCCTGCCTCTGCGTTCCAGCCTGTTTTCCCTTTGTTACTTACTATTTCTCTAGGTTGCTGAGCCAAAATGGCGAAGGTAGAGAGCCGATCACACAAGCACTTTGTGTGGGACGCATCGGTTAGCACAGTTTTACATCCCTGGGTGGACCACGCTCCTGAAGACTCGTTCCTGCAAAGGGGTGGGGGCGAGATCGGGATAAATACGCCTGACAGCCAGATCCGTCAAGAAAATGCAGTCTAATTGAGAGAAGCGTCTACTGTAATTCCCCGTACAGGAAAAAAAAAATAAAATCTACTTGTTGTTGAACAGGGCGTAATTTAGATGCATCTCCATCCAGTAAGGCAAAGCGAGACTATTACAAAGCGAGCCCGCGGCGGTGCGGCGTGCGGGGAGCTGTCCAGGGCCGGGGGTGCTGAAGGCAGGGCCCGCGCCGGGCAGCCCTGCGCGAGAGGAACGGCGGCGGCGCGAGCGCCGCTGGAGCGCTGGCAACCGCTTCCTATGCTCATCGGATCGCTTCAAACACTGGGTGAAAGAAGCTTTTCATATTTTCAGAGCAGCTCTGATTCCTGGCCCGTCAACTGCACCGTGAACGCTGGCTTTAAACGTGCGGATTTCTCTACAAAGCCTGCCTAAGAGGTTACATAGCTTGGACTGGGTGGTCGGATCTTCTCCGCTGCTGGATAGGGATTTTTCCTCCCTTCAGAATAAGCTGCCGTGAAAATTTCACCCTGGAAACGGGAAGCAGAAGCAGCGGCATCAGCTGGTTCCGACTCTCACTGCCTTCGCCTGGTATCCAGGGGAGGGAGGGCTTCAGGAGCAGCTTCCCACCCCGCACTTCACTCAGCCCAGCGCGCCTCAGAAGCCCTTGACATGTCTTCCTCTCCGCTGCCTCTCTGCCCTGGGGCAGAAGCATTAAGCTAAACCCAAGTCCGCTAAACCATTTAGAAGAATAAATCCACCCGAAGTCCAGGAAGAGGGGCAAAGACTGCCTGATTTAATCTTCTCTTTGGTATAGCCATTCAAAGTGCTAAAGCATATGGTTTATTTCCCACCCCAGCAGAACAATAAAAATGGTATCAACCTACGTCTTCCCAGTGGGGAGTGGGGGTGAGAACCCCTCCACCCCCAGCTGAACTACTCTATAGGAAGAACGGGAAAAGAAGAAAAAAGGCTACAGAGCTCCACCAATCAACTCTGCCATCATTCCACGTGCTGGGGTTGAATGCACCAGTTGTCACCTCCCCTCCCCCCAGGCATAGAAAACAGCCAGCAAACCTGTGTGGATGATGCCTGTACTTCAATTTTAAGCCAACTTACTATCTGTTAAAAATGACTCCAGAACTCAAAAAGAAAGCCACATGGCTTGGTGTTAATTTTGATAAGACACTTTTGATTTTGTCTCTGATTTTATATTTCTGAATGCCTAAAGCTACTGGGGTAAATGTGTGTGGATTCTCTTTCCAAGGCGTTCAAGGAGAGGTTTCTCTGTGACAGCTGGATTCCAAATAAAGTTATAGAATATAACCCACACCATCTCTTTTTTGTAATTATAAGCAATACCATTTGTAATATTCATGGTTTGATACCATTAAAATTCATGACTCAGTACACTCTCAATTACAATTTCTTTTTAGAAGGTATATACTATATTTGGGAAGAGTTAGATGAAAATTATACCAACTTTTCCCAAGCTTCTCAGGATTAGTCATTTCAAAATTTTATCTCTACTCTCTCTCATGACATCATATAATAATGCCAAATTTAAGAAAAATACTATCAATATACCTTCAACTGCAACAGTATTAAAGTCCAGTTCTTCCTAACTGGAGCAGCATATCAGTTTATTTCATTAGCAGCCTGTCTCTTATCTTTTTATGACTAAGAGTTGAGGAGAAAAAAAAATCTCAGCTGATCAAAATTTAAAGCAGGTGGATACTTCTAAGAGAATCCAACAGGTTCTAAAACATTTGTGCATTATTTGTCCTGGATGACAGTTTTATTTTAATCTAGTTTCATTACTTCTGAGATGAAGTTCAATACTTATGTTTCTCACATTATGGGGGTAGGGCCAGGAATATAGTTTTGTCTGGCAAGTATGAGGCCCTGAGTTCAATTCTCCATACAAAAACAAACAAACCAAAACACACACTATAGGGTTATGTCCAATAGCTTAACAAAGATACACTTTACTGTAAATATGAACTTATGGTCAGGCATAGGGGATATGCCTGCAATACTAGCATTCTGGGAGGCTGAGGCAGGAGGATCCAAAATGTGAACCCAGTTTATACAATTCAGTGGCTTTAGAGATATAGAACTTAGTGTTAATGTCCTGGGTTTGATCCTCAATATGAAAAAAAAAAGACTCAACATGAAACAAAATTATATAATTATATCCATGCAATGAGGGTTGATTGCTGAAGATGACATTAGCATCATTAAACTTTGGCTGTCAAATATAAAGTCTATGTTCAACATAATGCTACTAGACTCTGAAAGTCATTTAAATTTTAGATATAACATGTTTAGGAAAGTGGGTCAATTTTCTTTAATCTGTACAGTAATTGCATTTTTGAGCTGGCCCTGTCCCAAGCAAAGCTGGGAAATCAGTAACTCTGGCCATTGGACTTTAGTCCTTTGCTCTTCTCTGGCCCCCACTGCTGCCCTAGAACATGAAATGCTTCCTTTTCCTGTGTGCCTCCCTATGCTGCCCCATCTCTGTACAATTCAACATATACTTTCCAATGTAAAAGATCTATAGTACAAGATAAAGCATCTGTGAGGAGAAGATCAGAACTTGTAACAGGTGAGTAGGAGAAAACACCTTGCAAAGAAGGGCATAACTGCGAAGGGCTGCATTTGGTCATTCTTAACATCCAAGAAATAAAAAGCATGACACCATTCTAGAGGTGAGATGTATACTGTTTCAGAAAAGCTCTTGCTATTTTAAGATTACACAAGGCTCTTATAAATTAGTTTTGCAATCACTATAAAGGGTATGGCTATAACAACAACTCCTATACCATGGGTTACTTGTATTTTCAAACTTTTTGTAGCTTATTCCCACTGTAGAAAATTCTTTAAAAGCATGCCACACAAGTCTGATTGATTTCAGGGAGGTCTTGTAAGGAAAAATGATATGTCATAGAACTAATATGTAGCCAAACAGCTTCCGTATTGTGCAGAAAACAAGGTTTTACAGGTACAGTGCTCACGTTATTCTTCCAAAGTCATAGCTATATCTGTGAATCACTCTTAATTACTAAGTCGAGACCATCATCCCTAAAGCAAAATGGTACAATGAAATAAGTATATACATTAACAATATGATAATAGACGAATGATATCAAAAGCAGAGATAGATTGGTGATACAAACATATACATTATGCTGGAAATCATATATTTCTTTTTAGAGTGTATTTCCATGCATTGTATATCTTTTCAAATAGAACTGAAACACAGTTTTGCCTGAAGAAATTCCACACAAGCAGCACACTCTTTGCTGGCTGAACCTGCACTCACAATGCTTGCTAGTGCTGTCATGTGCTCATCTCTCTCTTTTCCTATTATTAGGCTGACTAAAAGGAGCAGAGTCTTCTTGTCTCAAGTATTCAACAGTGTGTATCAGCAACACAGCCTTCTGTGAAAACCTGGGGTATAAAATTTATCAGCTCCCAGATCCATATTTACTGGAGGACTTTTACCAATTTTTCTAACAGTCTACATGGTTTCTTTTTGGATTGGAACATTTGGTTGGGTTTCTTATTTCATGTACCTTTAAATATAACATTCGTATATATTCTCCAGTGCTTAAAATTAAAAGGAAAATACAATTAAAGAGAGCACTGTCTGCTTACTCCAATGAAAAGTTATTTAATGAATAATTCATGACAAAATTTACAGTCACATATTTCAAAAATGTTTCAATAAATCTTTAAAACATCAATATTACTACACAGTCCACTTTAACTATTCTTTGATGAGATGGTCCACTTTAGTTTGTATTGAATGAGTATGCAAGCTATTTGTTATAGTAATTGATACACTTTGGGAAGCTTATTAAATCTTACTAATATTGAGTACATTTATTCAAAACAAAATAGCTACAGCAGCAATTTTTAAAAGAATATCATAGACCTTGTCTCAAAAAAAAGAATATCATACATTTTATATAAGTACACATTGCACATGGACCTAAGGGAGTTGCTTTCCAATCTTAACAATAATTTTCTAAGAATTAAATAAATCTATGTTATTTTTTAAAGCACACAGTACACCACAATAATGATATTTGGTGCTTTATATAAATAATTCTTGTAATAATTGGGAAATTTTACAAGTATAGATAAGAAAATGTTCCACATTTTTAGTAGAAATAGTCCTTGAGTAATTTTCTTAGATTTTAGGACATTGCAAATACTGAGAACAACATCTCTAGCAACTGTTACTATGTCAAAACATGATGAATCATAAAATTAGAAAGTTTTGCCAGAAGTAACCTTAGTGATCAGTGAGCACATTGGTTTTCAGGCTTTGCTGTACATTGAAAACACCTGGAGAGCTTTAAAAATTAAATCCTGGGGTATGGAACATTATTACCTTTAAAAAAATGCTCTTCCAATGATTCAAGTGGGTAACCAGACACTGATCTACCCCAGACACTTAGCTTCACAGACCAGGAGCAGGAGGTGCTGGGGATGTGAGAAACTTGTTTTAAGTCAGAGTTAGAAGTGAAGCTGGGGGTCTTATTTCCAGAAAAGAGATTTTTAAGGCTAAGTTTTCACTGTAATGTAAAACAAACATAATGAACCTGTCCTATGAAGTTACTAGAAGATTACATCAAAAATATGATATAAGAGAGAGAGAGACAAAGACAGAGAGACAGAGACAGAGAGAGAGACAGAGAGGGAATGTATACTTCACTTATCAGGATGAGATTTAGAAGCAGGTACTTTCCAGTACCTGGAAGAATGCTCTTCAGCCCAGGTCCTGGGCCTGGAATCAAAGTGGCCCCTTCTTAACATGACACTCGACTGCTGATTGTGGTCTGAAAAGTACAGGGTTCCAGGAAAGCCCCACATTTTGATCTTCCTCACACTTTTCTGAGCCTTCTGATACTTTCTATCCAAAGCCAGAGGAGTAGTTGATAAATTCAGCTCACTTTCTTCATTTGTAAAATTAGCACTTTCCATGTCTCATTAGCATCTCAGTACTTTTGAAAATATATCTTGTTGATTTTGAATTACTGACACATTTCTTTGCACTCTTATTTATCACTATGCAGAAACTTCAGGTTGAATGTTCAGTTATATAGGGTTTTTTGGTTTCCTTTTCAAGAGGTGACTTTTAACCCAGATAGACTGGAGTAGTTCTAACACATTTCCTATGATTTGCCATATAGCAGATGAATAATCCAGAGAGTTTCAATGAACCTAATAGGTTCATTTATTTGCCTTTAATCTTCAAACATCACATAATGATAAACTCTAAGAGATTCAGCACCTTTTGGTAATTACGCTCCATGCAGCAGTGAAGCTCAATCTCAACTAACCAGTCAAAACATATTTAGTGAGTGTTTTTCAAATGTCAGATGAGGTAGAACACATATTTTAAAAATGTAATTTGTGTTTTAGAAAGAAATGAAAATCTGGTTGAGTGGAGTAAACACAAACCCAGGAATACCTATTTTTTTCTGTATTAATTCTACAAATTACTCCAGAAAATGCTGTTTTTCTAGCTACCACCATCTTTTGCCCAAATCAGTCTCCTCACTGAATATTTCTGATTTCCTGTCTTACTCTCTACTCTCAAGTCAAGCTGCAATCAGAAGCCAGGGAGATTCAGTCAACAAACATGAGAGAGATCATGGAACTGTTCAAATTTCAACCAACTGTTCTTCTAGCCTAACCCAGAGGAAAAGATAAAGCCTTTAGGACGCACCCTCACTTTCCCTCTCTGTTCACCTCAGACCCCGCCGGTGGCCACCATGAGCACCCGCCAGCCCCGCATGGCATATCGCGCTACAGTTCTCTTGGCTAGAAATGTGTTCCTCAAAGACACCCATTTGCTTCGCCCCCGCATCACGTCAAAGGACACAGCAGGAACAACATGGGACTTCGGAGTCTTGGCCGCAGTCGTCTCATAGTTTCCGCTCTATGCTAAAACGCCACTCTGGGTGAGGAAGCCCAGCCTGGCCTCACTGGAATGGGGGACTCGCTCTAACTACCGGCTATGTGAGTGCAGCTGTGAGTGAGTCCGGGCTCGGCTGAGCATGAGAACTTTTCTGGCAATAAAGTAGTTTGACATTAAGATAAGTTCACTATTTTAGACTGAATGCTATTGTACATGTAACAAACGACAGTGTGATAGGAATAAACACATATATACTGGGAGTTCAAAATCGTTCTGTGGCTCACTTTAATGCAGTGATATCTTCATTGCAATGATTTGCAAGCAAACTTGTGATATCTCCAAGGTATATTTGTATACATTTGAAAAATTCACTTTTTGCCTGTCTTTGTTTCAGCAGAAATCTACCATCATGTTTGTAAGTCCACTTCATATTCCCTGACTCTGAAACAGTCTTCAACACACATAGCTGTTGCTTAATAAAAATTTCTTCAGTGAATACCTGGTCTGGATTTTAATCGGATACACCTTGTCTTTCTTACTTGGTCAATTCACTCATTTATTCCACTTCCCTGCATTCACCACTCACTATGACACAGACACTGTATTAGGTGATTCTTTGGACATCCTGATTTTCATTGTGCCCTTTGGAGCTTGGGAGCTTCGAAGCCAATTATCTCTCAGGTGGAGTGTCACTGTCTCGTTGTCATAAAATAGACATTAAAACAAAGAATATGTCACTCTTGAGGTCACTGAACATCACTTAGAAGAATGGTAGCACCAGTTTTACTGTTAATAACATCTCTGTTGTTGTTGTTTTTTATGATAAATAATGAGAGTAAAAAGGAGTGTAGGAAGGAATAACATTAAGGAAGACACTCTACTAGGTTATAAATATGTATAAGTATCTTTATGATGATTTATTAATGATTAAAGGTTAAAATATGCTTGCTGCCATCATTAATTACTCAATAGGCAAATAATAATAATCACACTAATGAAAACCACTGCTAACATTTAGTGAGTGTCTGCTCAGTGTTAGGTGCACTTCAGACCCTCATACACATTTTCAAGAAATCATTAAACCAACCCAGGCATAGGTGGGCTCACGTAATCCCTGTGAGAGGGATGATTAGTTGAGCCTGCAAATTCAAGACCTGTCTTAGCCTATAAAGTTGTCTGAGCCTATAAATTCAAGACCTGTCTGAGCAACACAGCAAGACCCCATCCTCAGAAAAAATATCTAGAAAGTACCAGAAAGTTTTCTTATAGGAAAATGAGACAAATGGAACTTGTGCCTCCATCTAGGACCCGAGGATCCTCGAGATAAAGCCAAGGATTGAAAGTGGCCTGGGTAACTCAGACCGTGGAATACCTTGTACAGGCCTGAACTGGCTGTCTTTTGAGTTACGACTTTGTGTTGAAAAGAAGTAACAGAACCCAGAGATTGTGACAGGTTTTAACGAGGAGCAGAACCTCAGATTTATATCCGAATGGATTCCCTCCTCTTTCCTCTCTATGTGGGGCAGACACAGGAGGAACATAGGCAATATCAGGCACATACAGAAAGGACACTCTAAAAGGGCAAAGGGCTAGGGAGAATTTAAATTTTACACAAAATATATGAGAACATTTAATGAACAAGTGGTCAAAAGTCAAGCACTTATAGAATAAAAGATGGAGCTGGAAAATTGTTGTTGGGGGCACAGACAAGGCCATGGAGAGCTTTGAAGAGAACAATTTTTGTTGAAGGGGCAGAGAGAAATTAGATTGCTGGAGTCACAAAAGGAGCCCCACAATATCAAAGTGTTCAGCAAGAGAAGGAAAAAGGCTGGGTGTAAGTCAGATATCAGAGAAAATTAAAATTTTGTCAAGTGTGCTTTTACTTAGAGGTTGGAATTAATCTCCTAAGAAGAATAACATGGACCTAAACAGTCACTGAATGATTATGACAGGGTGTAGTAGGGATGAGAGAGAAGTTCCACAATACAATTTAGAGGAAGGATGAGGATGTTAATATTAAAAAGAGAGAGAGAAACTACCTTCTATCGAAATTGCAAGGGGAAACATCATTATTATTTTCAATATGATGAAAGAAAATCCAAGAGTAAAGTTTCATTCATTGATTTCATTCTAAGCCTTTTATCTCAGAAATTTTCAAGAAATTTGCTTAGGCTGTTATCAAAATAAGAATCTGATATGGGCAGATATACCACATAGAAGGAGAGAAAGAGACGGAGAGGGAGAGAAAATGGAAAGCTATGGAAATATAACTGTGAATGGAATTAAAAACATTAGGTGCTATGTACTTCATTTAATTGATGAATTATGTATATGTGTACTAATACAAAGCAATATATTTTAGTTCTTACATAACTAGATCAATGTCATTCTTGAGTATAGCAGGTCCTAAATTTGTTTTCTACCATTTATTTTTTAGAAAACTTTAAAATGCCTTGGACATGAAGTGTTGGCTAATTTCAAAACCACAAAACAACTCATTCAATTTGGATACTTTTCCCTTTATCTGGGCTGGTGACCAATTTTTAGTTTGAAATAATTTGCAACAGCTGAAATGCATAACCCTGAAAAAGTAGAATTATTTAAAAACAATAGAGAAAATTTAAACATATGTTACTTTCCACACTACTTTTTCAATAGTCTGGACACAAAGCAAAAGCTGGGATATGAGGAGAACATTGTAAAATTTATCATAAAGCACATCTAAGATTTCACCAATTTGATATCAACTCATTCACATCCTGATTCTCACGGCTTTTGCTCTGAAACTCTTGCAGAAGATAATTCCAAATGTGACACAGAGAAATATGAATGCAAAAAAGACTGGAAATATATTAGAAAAAATTAACAGTTGTTTGTATTGAGTAATGGGTATTATTTTTAATCCTTTTACTTTTCACACTACTTCATTTATTTCCTCATAACTCATGTCTTCTCTAACCAGAATTTTTTCCTTTGTGATTATAAAAAATAAATATCAAACTAATGTATCAGAATTAAAGACAAATCTTAAAAGAAAAATCTATGTAAATCTGTCAAAATGTACCTGTCCTTAAGTATTTCTTAGGATTGTGAGAGTTCCAATTTTAAATAGATTCTCAGTCTTTAAGTTTTGGTTTTCAAGTCACTGAAACACTTTTCTCCCATGCTATAGCAGCCTCATGGTGCACTGAATTAAGTTAACAATGATTAATGGTTAAATTAACAATGGTTTGACTTGCAGATTGATATTCAATTTATAACCTTCCATTAGTTGCTGAGGAGGTACAATCTTATGCAATCTTCTGCTAATGTTAAGAAATAATCTTTCCCAGTTCATGGCGGTAAGGCAAAATTGGCAAGTTGATATGTAAACACCAACTCTCAATAGGTGTCTTTAAGGCAGAACCATTATTTTGTAAAAGCACCGCGGAAAAGACAATTTATACACCAGTGTATAGCACTAGGTATGCAAATGAAGGTTGACTATTTTTCCTGAAAATTTATGCCAAGTATCTCAGGAAGGAATCAAGAGTCATGGGTCCCCCCATAACTCCTAATAACCTCTAAGTCAAATGATTATGCTGTCAAGCCTTACTTACCACAAATATTTCAGAAGAGTTTAATAACACTGTAAAAGGCACATTTATATATAAAGATACAGGCTATTCTCCTCTGGGGCAAAGCCTTGGAATGAAAATTTCATGAACAAAATTTCTCAGCTTTTTAGGAAGCTCTCTGTAGTGCGTACATTTCCCCTTTCCTTTTGACATGATAATTATTGCACAGATTGGCTAGAAAATGATCTAGTCATGCTTCTGGTGGGGTCATGTGTTGGCTGTTCCTCAAGTTAAAAGTTTCAGCACATATCCAGAACTGCAGTGTTACTCGAACTGGGAGAAATATTCTCAGTAACTGAGTGTTGAAATAGTAAACTAAATCATCCATTAAAGATTTCAGCAAAACTCACTGAAAATTAAGACATGTTAGTTCTACTAAGACTACAGATATCTGGTTTCATATCAGAATGAATTTTGAGAAATATAAAATTTCAATCTTAGTTTAATCATATTCTAAAAACATGATTGATCTTTGACTACAAAGCAAACATAAAACTGAAGATTCATTGGACATTTACTTAGTTTAAAACTTCTATTTTTAATGAAATGGTACTTTTGGAAATTTGAAAGAGGTAGTTGTTTCTAGTGTCAGAGGAATATTCCCGTGCTCACTCTGTGTGCAATCTCCAATGCAGAAGCCTGGATATTAGAAGAAAGGAGCTGATTGGAGCACATGTATACAGTATTACCAGATCCAAACTTGAAGGAATAGTGTAAAAACTGGATTAAATTAAAATATAAACTAAGAAACTAATCTGTCTTCCCATTCCAAGCATTTTATAATCATATATTTATTAATCTAATACGTTATCTTTTGTACCAGTCCTATATCTCCTATTTGCCACTATCAAAGTCCCTAAGAAAGGAATCAATATCTCAGCATTGCAGTGTTCAAAGTGAAAATGCTCACTCTGAAAGCCAGGCTGCAAAAGCTTTGTGCCTACCCAGTGTCAGAGACAACTTCAAGCACTAGATCACGATTTATAATAATGACTTCAGTAAATAGTCCGTAACATTTTTTTCTGTTTTTCCCTCTTCTCATTGAAAGTATTATCTAGACTTATGATTACCTCAAAAGATCTTGTCAGTTTGTATCCCTTTTATATCACAGATGGACTTTTTAGGAGAACGAGTATCTCTGTCCTGAAAACAGCTTTTTACTTATTTTTAAAACTCAGCCATTGGCACCAGCCGAGTGCTATTACCCAAGGACATCAGGCCAGCCTGGGGTTTCCCTTTAGAAATGCAGATGCTTGGAAGTGCTAACTGTCTTATAGTTTCATCAAACCCAAGATAATGCATATCCTTGCTGTTTATTTACTTAGAGGCTCTATGAGGCAGCCCATTATTAATGAGAATGACAATACATTTTTCTTCAAGTTAAAACTTCTACATAAATCATAATAATCATGTATGGCATTTCTCTGATGAGAGGGCCATGTCAAAGGGCTTAAGTGACACAAACAAATTAGCTATCAAAATCCTCTTTTTAATGGTGGCATCATATCATCTGGGAGACCACTAGAGTCTGGATTTGAAATTCCCAAAGACAACAAAACAAAGTAATCTCCCCCATGACTAAGAAAAAAGATGCTATATAAAAAAAGAAAAAAAAGATGCTATAAATTTATTTCAAGTATAAATTTTTTTAAAAATCACTGTAAGACTTTAGGAGGTGAAAGTGGAATCTTGGGAGTAGTAAATCTCTTTGAGTTCATAAGAGCAAAAGAAAGCTTATATACTATAGGGAAAGAATCCATGTCATATCTTGGCATCCAGTGTAAAGTGTATGATCTTTCTACATCTATCATTACCAAAAGATTATCACTGCGAACCCTTCATTGGGTATTTTGAGTTTTTAACATAATGATCTATGAAATGACGTTTTATAAAAGAATGACTTCTAAATATTTCTGGTCTGGGGAGACTTGAAAACAGTTCTTACCTGTTGGGACTTCCCCAGTCCTTACAAAATAATTAGATGCCAACGAAGAGATGGTGGAGTAGCAGTTTCTGTGAATAACACTTGACTGGAAGCCATTGTTCTCAGAGGCCAGGACATCCCCTGTGCCCATCTGGCCAGCCGTCACTGGCCGTGCAATACCATCTGAACTACCTGCACCTTGACTAGAAGGCAGCAGTAGAAAAGCATTGAAGTCCTTGCTCAATTCCTCTAGTATACAAGTGGAAAGGGTTATTAGAAGCTGGGGTGACTTTAAATCAATGGTGGAGCGTAATTTGAATGCAAGTTGATTTAAAAATTCTGATAAAAAATGGAAAAGAACAGTATTCTTTTATGAAGCTATGGAAAGGTGACATTAAGGACTTTTAAGTATCAACTTAGATACTTTATAATACTGACCTTTGTAATTTAAAAATATAGAATTTTGTTTTAACCTCAGAAATTTTAAAATTTACAGAAGACATGTTATTACTCTTTGTGCTAGGCACAGGATTAAGGACTGAGATTTCAAAGACTAAAGAATAAACCTGATTTTTGCACACAAGTATAGCATGGACACAAATTCAATGCATAGCTTGTCCACTCCCAATGCCTGTTAAGCAAATTTCCAAGTCTATAATCTAATTAGAAATTGTAAGAGGATAAGTACTCCTCTGATTATAGTGCATCTCTTAAAAAGCTTGAAGAAATATGCAGTGCTATGTAACTAAAAGTGCTTTTTATGTTCCTACCATACTGCTGCTCCTCTGCTAGTGCTCCTAATAGGTTCATAAGGCAGCTGTGACAATTCTTGGTTGAAGGACAGTGCTGAACCCTCCATGGTGCAATTAACATTTTAATGAGCGGTCAGGGCCTTTAGTGTGTTGGCTGTTAACCTTGTGTCTCCAGAGTGGGCCTCCATCTGTGGAGTCTGCACAAGAACTGATTCCTTCTGGGAGAGGCTTTTAACAACAGCCAATACACAGGCCACACTTCTAGGGTTCTCCTGCTCTCTTCCTTACAAAGGTCTGCTCGAATGTGGCATGCCAGAGTCCAACAACTAGTTTTTAGCCCTGGTTACTTTTGCAGTGTTCACAAGAACAGCACCCATAAAGCTCACAGTGCAGGAATGGCTTATTTCCTGTAAGTGACCAAGCAACTGAAAGTTGTTCTCATCTGCAAGGGGCAGTGGGCCAGCTGCTACTTGGGGACCCAACAACTTGTGAAGGAATAATACTGATGATTCAATTATTTGAAATCAGACTTTGTCTAATACCTCAAAGGTACTAAACTTCTTCACTGGAGGCAAATCTGAAGGTCATTAAAAAGCTATTTGTTACAAAGTTTCAGAAAGCAAAGTACTTACCAAGTGTTCTAATGGATAGAAACACATTTTTATTCCCAGATAAAAAATGTCTTGAAAACATTAAAAAACCAATCTCCTTATTTTCATTATTAGGCAAAAAAACTGTCATGAGAAAAATTCCTGTGGGAAAGCTTGAAGCATCTTAAAATTGAGGCTTCTAATGAAAAAGCCTTCTCTGTCATAATTAATATAGCATCACTAATACAAACCCAGGGCAGCTTCTGTCTTCACATCTCATTTCAGATTGTTGTTATAATGTACACTGCACACAGGTACAATGTATTTTAAATTGTAATTAGATAAGCAATACAGAGTCTCAGCAATTTTGACATCATCTTGGTGACCAGAAAGTATAACTCAAGTCTGCTCTAAAAACGATGTGAACATTAACAAGCCACAGGTACTGAAGTAGCTCAACCACCACCTGAAATTTTATTTACTGATTCAGGCATAAAACCAAGGGCACCAGACACATTTACCTACCAGTTACATAATCTTTTACACAGCTGCAAACTTCACTTGTGTATACAGTGTCCTTCCGGTCTGCTTCTCTAATTCAGAGATTTTTAGAGGGAATGCACAGAAATAATATTTAACTGATTGATTTGGGGGAATAGTGGTCTCCTGGCATCTATCACTGATGTACATAGTTCATGTGGGGAAGAGTTGCAAACTTCCTGGAGATAATCAGATAATATAAACAATATGATATACAGTATTATGTTGTTTTAGCATATAAATGACCATATTATATGATACTGAGAAAATTTCATGAAATCAGAAATTTTCCTGTTGAAAATTTGAGAAGACCAGTATAATGGCTGTTTATTCTCAGAGTGGAATAAAAAATTTATTTTGCTAATGGTAAATTCTCAACTTTAGAATTGTGAGACAAAGCAACACATTATCTATGTTCTTCTCTAAATTAACTTGATTTTTCAGTGTCATAGAGTTTAACATTGACCATTCTCTGGGAGAGACTTCAGTGGGAAGGGGTTGGCTATGTCCTGGGCAGTACATTTGAATTGCTAAGTGCTTTTGTTCCCTTTAACATAGGACGGAGGTGCTGATGGAAACCCATGGGTCTCTGCATGACAGTGACTCTGTTCCATGAACTGAATGTAGCTTTGGAAAAATATCATCAAATCTCAAAAGACCTGTAGAAAAATCTATAGTGTGTGTGTCCCCTCAAACACTCATTGGTTCCAATTTCTAAGACGGTGACCTTCCTTTCCTTACAGAGCTATCTTTGCATAATTAGGCTCCTTTTGCTACCAGACTTGCAGAGCAAAACCCTCTATGAAAACAGGTTTTCTAAGGAAAGTCAAGCACAGAAGAATAAGAACAGGAGGGAAGACTTGCTTTCTGAGGCTAGTGCCTAATATTCCAATGGTTCTGTATGATTTCGTTTAGTTGGTGAGTACTGACATCCTTGAAATTATTTATTCATGTCCCTGCAAATAATATTTCCTCTCATGTCTCACATGAGAAGACTTATTCACAGTTTTTCACCTTTCTTCTTTTCTTCTCCCCTCTTTCCAGAGAGACAAAGTACAAACTAAAGTGATTCCTGTTTTACAGCTATACGAAAACATAATCTGCCAGGGGCTGCAACTTATGTAAGATTCTGATGTGAAGGAAACATGATAGAGGGAAAGAGTTTGCTAATAGACTCAAAGACTGGACTGTTGGGCCGGAGGGTTAGCTCAGTGGTTCCGGCGCCTGCCTCGCAAGCGCAAGGTCCTGAGTTCGATCCCCGGAAACCACATACAAGGCTGGGCGTGGAGACTCACGCCCACCAACAATCAACACCGCATACCACAATGCCGGGAGTGGTGGCTCACGCCTGTAATCCCAGCACTCGGGAGGCAGAGACAAGAGGATTGCTGAGTTCGCGGCGGCTTGCCTGGGCACCACAGTGAGCTCAGGACCAGCCTGAACTACAAAGTAAGACCCTGTCTCCAAAAAGCAAAAAAAAAAAAAAAAAAGACTGGACTGTTATTTAAAATACAAGTAGTTCTTTTTGGTACTGGGATCAGTTCTGACATTAATAGTTTCTACATATTCAATTGTACGCATTCACCGGCCCTTCCATGAAAGGTCCCACTAACATAACAATGGCTGCTTCTTTTGTAACGTGAAGTGAGAAAGCTCTGGATCTTTTTTCAGATCAAGGCAAGAATTTTAAATGTTTATCCAAAGATATTAATGATATATGCAAAAAGAAGTATTCATTCAAGACCTGGGATATTGCAAAGTCTTAAAAGTCATCCATACCATAACTCAAGAGACTGGAAGAGAAGAAAACAGTTCAAAGCCAGCTTGGGCAATTTAGTTAGTCTGTCTCAATTTTGTTAGTAAGACTGTCTCAGAAAGAGAATAGGGAAACAGCTCTGCGTTCCCACCCCATACTTCCCCTGTTGTGTCCATCTTACTTTTGTTTTTTTTCTTTTTTTGAGACAGAGTCTAACTTTGTAGTTCCAACTGGTCCTGAGCCCAGGCAAGCCTTGAACTCAGCAATCCTCCTGTCTCTGCCTCCCAAGTGCTGGGATGACAGGCCTGGGCCACCACGTCTGGTGTTGTAGTTTGTGGTACTGACTGCTGGTGGGCGTGAGTCACCACACCTGGTATTGTTGTATGTGGTTATTGGGGATTGAACCAGGGACCTTGTGCTTGCTAGGAAGGTGCCAGAACCACTGAGCTAAGTCTCACTTAAAAAAAAAAACAAACAAACAAAACAAATGCTAGTTGAAAGGGTACAATGAGAACTGGCTGCAGTCACAGGAAGATTTAATTCCACCTCATTAATGTCCTTCTCTCAGTTACCCCAGAGGAAGGACTGGCGTCTGCAAAGGAAGGCACACTGGGACTCTGATCATCCCGCAGGGCAGAGGAAGGAGCACTTGAGCATCAGCTCTTCCATCTCCCTTTGCTCCTTGCAGGCACATCAAGTCTGTCCCTGCTGAGCAGAGGTGACTGTGCCGTGGCCCAGGTGACACGGGCATCCCCTGTGCTCTTCACAGCACCCAGGCAGCTCTGCATCCTGTGTGTGCGGAAGCCCCTCAGCAGTGACACAGCTGAACTGCAGACCGTGCACCACTGCCATGCTCAGGAGTGAAGGATAGGAAAGCAGACGCTCAAGGGGTTTGCTGGTTCTGTTTTGCGGGTGCCTCTACATACACTCCCCTCTCCCCTCTCTTCTGCCTGCACAGGCAGTCCAAATTATAAACATCATGCAGATGTCTCTCAGGAACTTGGGGTAAAAGACCAGTCAGGGCCTCCAAGCTCACCTTGGTTCCTGTGCCGATTCGCTCCCCTGGCCCTTGCTGAGGCCCCCAGAGCTCCAGCGATGGACTCAGCGATGCTACATGCTTTCTCTGCAGTCAGCACTGGAGCTTCTCCTGGACAGTCCTCTGCCCCCCCACACACACCAGGCTCCCTCTTCTCGGGACCATTGGCAGGCTGGATCCATGCTGCCTGACAGGAGCTCTTGCGACCCACACAGCCCTGTGGTTTAGGAGTGAGGATGGTTCCTTTATGTATCTTCCTTATGTTTCTGGCCCAGAGAGGCCACTGGTGAAAGGGGCTCAGAAGTGGGAGGTGAGTGGACACCTCTACAACCTCATTTCAAATCCAGAATTCCTCTGCTTCTGCAAACCTCAGGCCCACTGTGTTGACCTGTTGGAGACCGTCACTTAAAACATGCTTAATCCATGCCACGGGGACAGATGGAGTCTGCGAAAACTGTCCACCACCATTCAGGGCCAAACCATGCTCTTTCTAGCTAGTGTGTCCTGGCAGGTTCTCTCTTCCTAGGGGACAGGAGGCTCCTCCAGGGCTCTCCAAGCTATGCGTTCCATTTTACACAACAGTGTGGTTTCACTCTAGTGTTCTTGGAAGGGTTTTGCTCTGGGGACTTTATATCCCCAAGTTTTCCCTCCTCTGGTCTCTATAGTGTTCTCCACCGTCCTGTATTTTGCAGCATCCATTTTACCTATAGCCACTGCCCAGGGTTGTCTAGCTGAGCCTCATGTACACCTATGCTTGCCCTTAGCAGATGGCGCTGGCTGACTTCCTCACAACAGCCTAGGGGCTGGGGATTCAGCTCAGTGGTTCCAGCTTCTGACTCGAAAGCACAAGGTCCTGAGTTTGATTCCAGGCACCACAGACCACAATGCTGGCTGTGATGGCTCATGCCTGTAATCCCAACACTCTGGAGGCAGAGGCAAGAGGATTGCTGAGTCAAAGGCTTGCCTGGGCTACATAGTGAATTTAGGGCCAGCCTGAACTACAAAGTGAGAGCCTGTCTGAGAAAGAAAAGAAAGGAAGGAGGGAAGGGAGGAAGGGAGGGAGGGAGGGAGGGAGGGAGGGAGGGAGGAAGAAAAGAGAAAGAGCAAACAACCCAACAGGCTCTGTAGGTGACTCTCCCTTTCTGAGGTGCAGAACCCTTCTAATGACTCATCTCTATTGGAACCCTGGAAGTTCTCTTACTAATTCTGTGCATTCACATGCAAATGACTCCAGGCAATTACCTTTTGAAATGAAAGTAGTTCTGTTTAGATTCACTAGGGTCCTTAAATCAAGTAAAGTCTTCAGCCCAGGGCCTTCCACCTATCCACCCACTTAATAAAGAAGGCCCACTAGTGTCTGACATTTACTCAGGAAGATGAAAATATTTTGTCATCGAGGCCACTGTAATGTTTGTTTGTTTGTTTGTTTATTTATTTAGAGACAGGGTCTCACTTTGTAGTTCAGGCTGGCCCTGAGCTCACTATGTAGTCCAGGCAAGCTTCAAACTCAGCAATCCTCCTGTCTCTACCTCCCGAGTGCTGGGATTACAGGCGTGAGCCACCACGCCCTGCACTGTGGTATGTGGTATTGATTGTTGGTGGGCATGAGTCTCCACGCCCAGCATTGTATGTGTTACCAGGGATCGAATTCAGGACCCTGCACTTGCAAGGCAGGCACTGGAACCACTGGGTTAACCCTCCGGCCCGAGGCCACTGTAATGTTAAAAATAATTTTAAAGTAATTTTAAAAATAATTATGTCAGTATTTAGGAGTTACATAAAAATATGCTAGGTGAAATGGACATTTATTTAGGTTATAATCTCCTAGTTCACTAGAAGATTTTGACAATCATCTTTGCAGTCTGGAGAGAGTAGTCAGAGTGGAGAAATCAGGGGGCAAATTGATATTCATGTTAACAATCCAAGTCAGCTGTGACAGGGAATTAGTTAGCAATATTCAGTTTGAGGATCATCAAGATCTGAAACAAAATATTTCACTGTGTGAAACAGACACTCTCAAGTCTTCCTTCCATCAAGAAACCAGAGAAATTTTACCTATGGGACAAGACCTATAAATTGGCTGTGAGAACACATCATGAGATCAGACAAAGCCACAGCCAGCCAGTCCTGAAATGTGTTTTTCTTTCCTTATAATCCCTAACATGTCTCTAATGAGAATTGTGGGAACAGGATACACTGGATGTCTTGTTGGTCTTACAACTCAATTTATTCAAGGAAGAAAGGACTGATTGAGAGTCTCCTGATAAAAAACTAGCTAACATCTGAGAGTCATGAGCATTTGTAGGATAAAAAGACTTACATAGGCACGGCTCTCCTGGAGAATCATGATTGGCTACTTTCCCATTGTTTCTCTTGAGGCTGCTGTGCTGCTGGGAGATTCCACGGTAGAATTTAACTCCCTGCCTCAGAGCTCTGAGCAGAGACCCGCACACCCCACCAGATGAGTCAGCTGCCTCGCGGGTCTCGAGTAATGCTCCTTCCCTTAGTCACTGTTGCATCCAAATCCCCCTCGAGTACAGAGATGTGTCTCTTATTCTGGTCTCTGTGACCACTCACATCAGCCAGTCTTTACACTTGTTCATTAGTTCTACCCAGAGGACCGTCCCTGGCAAGGCCAGGGTGTGTATTACCCACTGTTCACTACTCAGGCTCAGACTGCAAAGGCTAAGAGCAGAACCACCATGACCTGGAGGAAGCCTTTCCAGGGAAGATGTTGGCCGACCTCTCCTGATGGAAGAATCTACGTAAAAGCTTGTCTTTCTCCCTGACAGAGCGGACCACTTTTGGACTTGCCTCTTGCTCTCTTGCACTGTAACAATAAACCAAGAACTTCTCTGTATCTTTTGAATATAGATGAATTCATTTTTACCACCTGTGGCCCTGGCCTCTCACAAGCAGTGCTTTGCGTGGCACATAATACATATAGCTACATGTTTCTGTTCACTGTGTGAGCCTTTTCATCTGTTTTAAAGTGAGAAGTGAGAAAAAAAGAGGGACCGAGGAGAGATACAATTGATATATTTTTCCTTTTAAATATTTTGTTTTGTACTAATTTTAGACAGAAGAAAGTAGCAAAAAGAGTACAAAAGTTTCTGTGCATCCTTCTTCACACAGCCTTTGCTGAGTGCTGATTGGACATAACCACAGGATAACTAATCAGCTGTGCTGTATTAATAGTAGCAGACTCTGGTCAGTAACCTCTAAACTTTATTCAGCATCCACTTGCCTTCACTCTCCTCTCTGGTGACCGAGAATCCACCAAGGATCTTATACCACATGTTGTTGTCTTGGCCCCTGACTCTGAGCTGACAGTTTGCAGTTTTGTCCTCACGATTTTGACCACTCTGAGGACTGTTGGCTACTTCTTTTGTAAAGGGCTCCTCACTGCAGGTCTGAATATGGTTTCACAAAAACAGACTGGAAATTTTGAAAGAAGTATCACAGAAGTGAAGTCTTTGCATTTCTCAGTACAGTGTATCAGCAAGTACAGGGCACTTGTCTAGCTTATTCCTGGCGATATCAACTCTGACCACTAGGGTAAGAGGGGAAGAGCCACATGTCCTCAGTTATCCTATCTCTGTAAATATCAATTGAGCAAACGTGTGAACTTTAGAAAATATAAGTTCTTTTAGAAACAGATTTCTGGAGCCCTTATGGTGGCATAGGAGGCCTCTTTCCAATAACCAGCAAGGCTCAGAGTCATCCTGCCAGTGGGAGTGGATCACTTTCACACCTAAGCAGCTTGTGGGAGTTGGGTCTGTACAGCGTGGTGGCTCACACCTGTGATCCCAGCACTCGGGAGGCTGAGGCAGGAGGATCACTGTCAGTTCGAGGCCAGCCTGAACAGCTCGGTGAGAACTTGTCTCAGAAAACCAAAAAATAAAATAAAGTAAGACTGTGGCCAAACCTTTCTCCGGGTGCTTCTACTTCTCTCTTTCTCTCCTTGTGGACAAAAAGATGCCATGCCCCTTTAAGAAACCATAGTGACGCACAGATGCAGGTGATGCAGGTGACACAGACCAATCATACATTGCTAAATGCTACTTCCACCCTTGCGCCTAATCGCACCCCACTGCGAGCACTGCTGCCTCCCTCTCATCCAATCACTTCCCAAGCCAACATATATAAATGCCTGTAACTTCCATAATAAAGGGAGAGAAGCTTCTCAACTGACATGGAGTCTGGGGGTTGTGATTCCATGTCCCCGATCACCCTCCCAAGGTCATTGGACAACACCGGTAACTGCCCCAGACCAGATGACATAAGACTGTATACCTGATGTTGTCAGCCTGGCTATTGTTTTAGTAACTTTTTTAGCTGCTTTTTGCAGAATTTCCTCCATTAACACCATGTAGTTCTACAGCACAGTGCCTGCTCCATGTAAAGGCTTGGGAGAAAAATAAAGTGAATCAGATCACCAGGGTGGAGGCAGCCTGACCTGATCTGGTCCAGCAGTCCTGACTGGGACCCTCAGATGAGGTGACGGCCTGTGCCAGGTGCCTCCTGTGATCACTTTAACTAAGCTGGCTCTCAGTGCAACTCCCTCCCCACCTGCAACCGCAGCTCAGTGGGAAACAGTTTTCAGGTCCATCGCACACACTTGCAGAGATTCCACGCGTTGTTGGTAGTGCTGTCCTCACCCCTCTGCCACCCTCCACACAGGCTCCTCTTCAGCCCAGGTTGGATGCCTCTGCTGCCCGCGTTCTGACAGACTCTGCACACCAGTGGGTTACAGCAAGCAGCACATGGAGTACTGAGGGGGTCCTCAGCCTGACGTCAGGCCCTGAGCGGCAGAGATGGTTCATTCAGAACCACAGATGCACAGCCTGGAACCTGCCGCATGGTGAATGAATGTTCATAGCACTAATGAGCTAAAATCTCAACACCACTAATACAGTAAACTGAGATTCTCTCTATCCGTCTAGATCAGCTTTACCCTCTCAGTTATAGAAAGATGTCAAGTGTCAAGGAAGCAGATACAGTGAGAGATGAAACTAGTACTTAACCAAAGGTACATAAAAAAGAGGCTGGGAGGGAGGACCAGGACAGTGTCCAGAAAAATGCATGTCGTGGGCCCTGTGTTTAGGCTGAGCGTCAGGTCTAAGTGAACCTTCTGATAAAAATGAGTAAGCCATGGGCTGGAGGGTTAGCTCAGTGGTTCCGGCGCCTGCCTCGCAAGCGCAAGGTCCTGAGTTCGATCCCCGGTAACCACATATAATGCTGGGCGTGGAGACTCACGCCCACCAATGATCAACACCGCATACCACAATGCCGGACGTGGTGGCTCACGCCTGTAATCCCAGCACTCGGGAGGCAGAGACAGGAGGATTGCTGAGTTCGCGGCGGCTTGCCTGGGCACCATAGTGAGCTCAGGGCCAGCCTGAACTACAAAGCGAGACCCTGTCTCAAAAAGCAAAAAAAAAAAAAAAAAAAAAGAGTAAGCCAGCCTCTCGGCCCCAAACTGCACAGCCTCACCATGTGCTCTGCTGTAATTTTCTACCCAAGGGTGAACACAGGGCAAATATTAATTTCTAAGATTAAAAAATGCAGCAATAGCCTCTAGGGTCAGGCAAAAGTATCTCTAGATTGTTGGTGTCCGCACCTGTTTGCTGTTCTCATTAATGATGTTCTGACAAAGTTGCCTGGGAGCCAGAGAACAGGGATGTAATGTGTAAGATAAACACAATGTGAGGACTGAGTATAAATGAATTCTCCTTTGCATTTTCCCATGCATGTGACATGCTTTTACATCCATGTGCATTTATCTGTACATGTGTATGCATTTATAAGTATGTGTATGGAAAGACTGCACTCATTTGAAAGCTTTTCTGAGAAGCATTGGAGGAAGTGAGATAGGAACGAACAGCTATGCTGTGTTAACATTTACAGTCATCACAAATCAAGGGATTCCTCTATGAACTAACACTGCTTCTACACCTTATCCCTGCTCTCACAACCTGTTAGATTAATGGGCTAACCTGAAACATTATTTGATCATTTTTCTGGAATCTTTTTGTCAATTTACACATCAGCTTTGCTATGAAAGGTAATGTAATTTTTTCTCTTTTATGTCATTATACATTTTAAACTAAAATAATGTCTTCTACCCCCAGCCACTTCTTCATTTTGGAAGAAGCATCTCAGACCTGCAGATCACAGAGAAAGTTCTAAAATAAGCAAGATAAAAGCTAGTTATGACTTGCTTGTGAGGGTCACATACAAAGACTCCCTTCTTTTCTACCACATGAAGTTTTTCTTATCAAACTTTCTTTCCTTCTTTTCTACCACATTTTCTTACCAAACCAGTGGTTTTGTCTGTTGTGGGATTTGAAATGGGGATAGCTGGCAATTAAATATTTCAAATTCTCTGCCTCTCAAATCAAGAAGGGGGTCAGGACAATCAAGTAGTACAATCTTATAAAAGTTCATTATTCTGAAGGAATATGAGAAAGGGACATAGTGCATTTACTACTGGGAATCTCCTCCTTTAAAAAAAGCTTTTATGGAAAAACCATGAGATCATTACCTATAATCTGAAAACCAATTGAAAATGCTGTAAATTAGCTCTTTTGTGATGTCATCTTTTGAAAAGTCCTGTGTCCACAGAAAATGGATGAAATAGTGGTAGTCTGAATTAGTCTGAAATAATTCTTGTGTTTCTTCCCTTGGAGGGTGAGGGAACTTTTGTGTCCACTCACATTTTTAAAATGTAGTTTCACGTGATTCATGTTTTCCCTGGTTTGGCAGAACTAACCCGAGGGCAATGCTGTATAAGTGGATCATAAAACACATTTCGCAGGCAACTCAGACACAAGAATGAGTTTTGATGCTTCTTTAAAGGATATATATTGTTCAAAGTAAGGTTACGGTAACTTTGATTTCTTGCAAATTCATTCTGCTAATACTGCACATTAATTGTATTTTTACATAATCAGGATTTATAGGAGCCAGGAATTGTTAAACTTCTTTAAAATTTAGGAATAAAAATAATTTCCAGTGAGTACAATGATAAATTCTGTTGTTGTTTATCTTTCTCTTAATTCACTTCCCTCAATTAAGCAACATACATTTTTCCTAGAATAAAAAAATGTTGATATGAAAGATCATATCTTTTATACATCTAAAAGAAGGGGCCATGAGAGCTACTTGCTTCCGTGGTGATCAGGGGGTCTGTGCTCTTCCTTCTTGTGCTCTCTAGCTACTGCTCCAGGGCCAGTTCTGGGGACATGACAATGAGCGTCACGCCACACGTGCATGAGGAAAACGACTGCCTACTGTAATATATACCAGGGCAAGACAAGGGGACTGGCAAACAGAGAGCCAGAGTTTCTACTGGAGCACAGTGGCCATTTGTATGTTCGAGTCTTACATCTTCTGTGATTCTGCCTACCTCATTGAGTTGTTGTGTAGATTAAATAGTACAATTCAGGTGAAGGTGTAGGTAGCACTAATCAGTTGCATGAACTACAAAAATATTAGGGAGTGACAGGATTAAGTTAGTCAGAAAGCCCCAAAGGATATTCTCTTTCATACCCACTCAAGAAAGGCGGTGTGGGCTGGGGTTTTAGCCCACTGAGTCAGGGCCTGGGCTCCTGACTTTTATTGCTCCACCTTCCATGATCCCCAGTTCAAGCCTCAAGATGAAGTCCCAGTTCCACACAGCCCATCTCCATTCCACACAGTATGAGAAGAAAAAAAAAACACCGCAAGGAAACTTTCTGCTTTCTTTCACAGTACTTCTGGAAAGCGATGCATAGCATTAGCATTTGTATCTCATTGACTAGAGAGATTTGGATTAAAGGGAGGCTGCGTAATGTGTTTTAAAATGTTCTGTATTTACTCTTTAGCCATAGGCTATATTCTCTTTATTATTTTTTATTAGTACATGTTTGGAGCACACAATGTTTATATCCCTTGTGAGGAGGTGGCACATGTGCATAACACATTTTCTTCCCTCTCATCACTCCCTTTTCCTTTCACCCCTCTTGCTCCATCTCTTGATCCTCTCTCCATTTGAAAAAAATTTTCTTTCTACTTATTGTTTAGCTTTATTTTGCTCTAATTTTTATTCTGTTTTCTCATATAAGAGAAACCAGATCATAATTAAACTTGAGTGTTTCATTTATTTCATGGTCTCAGGGTGTATCCACTTTCCTACAAATGACTCATCTTTATCTGTATTATATTCTCAACTAGAGATGAAAGGAGGTCTGGTATTATGGAAAAAATAAGGCAGTATATTGGTGGCAGTCAGTCTCTGACCGTGAGGTCTGCAAAACTGAGGTTAATTTGACCTAAGAAGTCTAAGCATGGCTCTTCCTAGAGTACAGCTGTGAAAGTCTTCTAACATTTTCATCCACAGTGGATAAAAACTATAGCAACGAGGACCCCATGTGACTTGAGTTAAATGAAACATTCTTATCTTGACTGTGAGTTACCTATTTAAATCAGTGTTTTGATGATAGGAGTGGTAAGCAATATCCTGTTCTATGCATACAACTCTGTTGATGAGGTTTATTTCTAGTTAGGTTTTCTACATGTAAACGAATTCAAAAACTACTGAACATTTACTTGAATGATGTTTTGATGAAGAAAATATATGAGCATATTTTATCACAAAAATGCTAAATAAAATGAATTTGGCTTTATTATACTATGTTTTGCTGAATATTACATTAAGAATACACATACATCAAGGTTATTAGAAATGGAAAATTCTATGAAATATACACAAGTTACCACCTACTTTTTAGATATCATTTAGCTTTGTCTTTTAGTACTTGACCTACAAAAGAAACTAGTGGTTTTTTAGAGCAGGTCCATAATTTTAGTGTTGGAAAATGAATAATGGGAGATTAAAGGAGTTACTAAAGGAAAAATGACTAACAATGGCAAAGAGAGAAGTCTTCTGAGTTCTAGGTGAACTGCTTTGTTAAAGCAAAAAAAGGATGAGGCAGAAAAGAAATAACTGAGCAGGTGGATATTGTGATCCTGCCTCTTACCACCATGCTTAAAATAAAAATTCAAAAGCAAAGAGAACATGTGACACCCCATTATCATGTTAGTACATATATGGCTTAATTTTGTGTTGAGTATTTGTTCAGGTCTTTAAATGTATTAGGCCTTTCATAATTAAGAATATAACTATATGTATTTTTGTTATAAGAATAAATATGATTTAGGTATCAACTCAGAAATATAATGTCCAATGCTTTTGGCTTAATGGAAAAGGAAAATTAATTTGAAGGCTCTGGGCTTTGTATTTCCCATAGAGTCTTGAGGCTTGAAGGCCACGCCAATTCTCAGACA
Organism: Thryonomys swinderianus; assembly: GCA_004025085.1. Classification (NCBI taxonomy): domain Eukaryota; kingdom Metazoa; phylum Chordata; class Mammalia; order Rodentia; family Thryonomyidae; genus Thryonomys; species Thryonomys swinderianus. The sequence goes on along the minus strand of PVIC010007435.1, from coordinate 4,950 downwards.
GGCTTTGTAAGTCTAAGTTAATGTGTCCAGAACAAAGGTTAGTGTTTATTCTTAGTGCTTCACTGCTCATCTCGTTGGTTGGTAAAAACCATTTTATGAAAAACTGACTGTCTTCAGTGCTGAGCTCTGGGGACATTAAAAATCAATGGTAGCTCTGTTTCTCTCATTGAACTACTAATTATCTTAAAGTTGATTGAAAATGTTCTCACGTGATACATTTGCAAAGAAATAAAATGCTGAAAGAGGCAAACAGTATTTTTCATGAGAAGGAATTTCCAAGTCTTGGAGTGGCATATGATCCCCAGGCTGTGACATGGAAGACAGGAAGTAAAAGGGGCTGTGAGTGAGGCTGGGGACCTGGTGGTCTTAGAGGGCCACATATCCAAAGTTGATGTTTACCTTGCAGGTGAAGACAGAGCATGGTGAAATTTTTAAGAGCGAATGGCTAGACTTCTACTGACTTTAGTGTTTTCTAACTTGTCTGCAACCAACCATTTCTCTGTCCGTTTATTTGTTTATACTGGGGATTGAACCTGGGACCTTCACTTTGTACTATATCCTCAGTAACTCTGTCTTTTTTTTTTAATTTTGAAGTAGTGTCTCACCGTTGCCCAGGTGGGCTTGAATTTATCATCCTCCTCCCTCACCCTCCAGAGTGCTGGAGTACTGACCATCACACTGCCTGACTTCTGAGAAGTCAGTATAATTAGATATAGGCAATAGAAAGGGAGACAGGGGAAACTTTTAAGAGAGAAATAAAGTAAGGAGGAACATGAGATAGCGCTCTGCTATATGGTGTTCCTGAGGTCAAAATGTCCACTCAGTCTTGACAACGCCTATGATGCTGATGAATATTTGTAGTAAGGTACAAAGGCTAAACATGTCTCAATGATAGTAATATTAACTAACAAAATTATGGCAATGATAATCTGATGTACCAAAGTGCCTTGTATTTCACAAAACTAAAGTGTGAGTTAATGCTAATTTAAAAACCTTTGGGCATCATAGTGTGCTAACTTCACAAGTAACATCTTGTCAAATATTGTCCTTAACACAGGTCCTCTCAGACCTGAGTCCTCTGTCCTTTAGGGGCTGTGGTCATTATGGCCATGATGCTACCCACCATGAGGTGGATTTTCCTGTAGCGTTTGCTGTTAGGATTGTGTTCTAGCAGCTGGGAAGACTCATTTATGACTTGGCTTTATTCCCGAAGGTCATGAAACTGTGAAGTCTTGTTAAAGTGTCTGACCTCATGCTGCATGGCTCTGCCATAGAAAGAATTTCTTCTGGAAACTCCTCAGGCTTCTGTGGAATTTATCACTTTTTCAATCAATATAGATGGAGCCGGTAGGTACTTATAGCTGGTAGCTGCCAATAAAGGATCTGACTTTTTTTTTTTTTTTGAGACAGGGTCTCGCTTTGTAGTTCAGGCTGGCCCTGAGCTCACTATGTAGCTCAGGCAAGCCTAGAACTCAGCAATACTCCTGCCTCTACCTCCTGAGTGTTGGGATTACAGGTGTGAGCCACCATGCCCGGCACTGTGGTATGTGGTATTGATGGCTGGTGGGTGTAAATCACCATGCCCAGCATTGTATGTGGTTATTGGGGATCAAACTCAGGACCTTGTGCTTGCAAGGCAGGCACCGGAACCACTGAGCTAAATCTCCAGCCCAAGGATCTGACTTTTGAAATGCTCTCTGTTCTTATATCCAGCTTTCCTTAACCCAGTAGAAATGCCATAAGAAATAATGTTCATAAGAATTCAGTAAAAATGATGTTCATAAGAATTCAGCTACCTACACACTCAGCCTGCAAATATTACCTGGAGACTAAATTAGTTCTAAATATTACTGGAATTCTGAACTAGGATATTTTACTGAGTTATTTTAGGTAAATAGAAGAATATGTTCAATTCTACCTATGAAAAGGTTTATTAATATGGAAATCTAAACTGTGGAATAATTTTACGACAAGCAGGAGGACATATGTATCACTCATATGTATAATAAATGGAGTGGGATATAAGGTTGGAATATGGTTGAATTTAAGGTAAATGGCCCAATGGAACTTGTTAAGCATTTAGATATAAGAGAAATCAGTCAGTCTCCTTCAGTATAGAGGAACATATAGATTGAGGAGTTTTTCATAGGTAGTACAGATATTTGCTCAGTTAGATATTAGTTCAAGCTCAGCCTTACTTCTTAGTACTGAGAAACAAAGTAGAAATCTAAAACATCAATTTTGTGATGTAATTTGTCTACCAACATTTCAATACTCATAACTAAACTGTAGTCTCTCTAGATTAAATATTAACAAAAATACACAGATAAGCTGAGACGCAACTTTTTGTGACACAGAGCACTCAATGAAGAATGACAGATCACACGAGCAGGCTGAGTGGCATGCAGACATTGTGTCCAACTGGCACAGCTTGAACATATTTAAAGGACAAAGAGCTGTTATTCAGAGCTCAGCTTTTTTCTGCCGTAAGATATGTGCATAGTGATGGCAATGGCATATTTCTGGCTACTTTTCCTGAGCAATTTTAAATAACAAAGATGTATGATTAATTGAAGAGCTGGTGGAGAGTGTCAGGAACATCCTGAAGGTGGCTGAAGACATCTCTACTGGGAAAAGTAGGATTCCTGTGGGAACTCTATGCCACAAGGACCCTCACATAGAGGAAGGGCACAAGTTAGGATGGACCTGCGATGTCCAAGTGGTTTTACCAGCAATGATGGAGTTGAGAACATGGAAATGTAAGAAAAGTAAGTGTCCACTTCTGATATTTTAAATCAGTAAAGAGTAAACAGAGAGAAGAAAATGGAGACTAAAACAGAATTCTAAGTCAACTTCCAGGAGTTGGGAAACAAAACACTAGATTAAAATAAGGATAGAAGAATAAGAAAATATCAGAAGAATGAAGAGACACAGACAGAGAGACAGAGACAAAAACAAAAAACAAAGAGAGGCAGAGAGAGGCAGAGAGAGGGAGGGAGGGAGGGAGAGAGAGAGAGATGAAAGAAAACTCCAAAGCATAGAGAAGTCTAAGATTTAAGAATTCCAAGAGTGAAGCAGTGGAGAGGACCAAACATCACTGTAAAATGTGCAGGAAGAAGTATCTGAGGCAAGGTCCAAGGAAGGGGAAACTGGGAGGAAGCTGGGAACATCAGACCTAGACAAAGGACAACTGTGTGCAAAGAGTTTTCAATCAAGCACCTCAAGAACTGTGGTACCACTGGATGTGGTGGCTCGTGCCTGTAACGCAGCACTTGGGAGGCAGAGCCAGGAGGATTGCTGAGTTCGAGGCTTGCCTGGGCTACATAGTGAGCTGAGGGCCAGCCTGGACTACAAAGCGAGACCCTGTCTCTAAAAAAAAAAAAAAAAATACGGAAAAGAAAAGAACTGTGGTATTGCTCAAGTCAATAAGGGAGCTGTCTTAAATAAGGGAAACATAATCCCATGGGTTGCTTGCTCTCCTGTTTGTGTAGAAGGAAGGGACCTGAAGGGAAACCTCTAAAGATCTAAAGAAAACACAGAGGGCGAATGGGGCACAGTCGCAAGGGGAGAGGTAGAGGGGCTCTTGCTCTGTGTGGCAAAGCTGTGAGGTCATACGCTCTGTGAGATTCTGGTCATTTTAGATCATTTATTCAGTATCTATACTAGTTTTGTACTTCTCCATTGCCGTACACAGAAAAATAGGTTGCACCTTTGGCTTGGAAAATCTCCTCTGCCATTTCTTCTTTCCTCTCTCCCTGCTTTTAAAGCTTCACATAGAGAATCTAGGAGCCGGTTCCTGTAGTTTTGCAAACACCCCTTGCTTCGGATTTCCAGTCTGTCTTAACTCTGTGTGTAGCTCCTTAGGCCACATGGGACACCAAGGCCTGAGGTAAGGCACCGAGAGAGGGCTCCAGACACCTTGCGCCCCTCCACAGGGCCCTGGGGCGTTTTCCTAATGCACAGACGCTCTGAGCCCCGGTTTGCACAGAAACATCACGTCTTTGGTGAGAAACTTCAGCTGAGTGGAAATTTCATGCAGAGAGGCTCTGTCGGGCCTTGGACTACGCACTGTGCATTTTGTCTTATGTGCCACCGGGGCTCACGTTCCCCGTCTCCCTTCAGTAATCTTACCCGCGGGTGTGGGCTCAGCTCCATTTGTGTACAGATGACAACAGATTGATGTTATAAAATTAGCCCTAATGTTCTTGCGGCCACATCTGTGCCGCGTGCTTGCCAAGCGCACGCCAAGGGTAGGGGATCTAGAGACCGTCTTCAAGTCACCATGACCAAAATAGCTGCTTGGAAGCGGTGCCGGCCACGCTCCGAGCGAAGGATTTCTCCACAGTTCCTTTAACCTTCATACTGTAAACCAGCACGCGGCCAAGAACTACCAGGCCAAGGGAGTTTCCTCCCTAGCATTTAAACCAAAATTCGCTTCAGGTAAAGGAAAGAAGGAAAGAAGGAAGGGAGGGTGGGAGGGAGGAAGGAAGGAAATTACATAAAGCAGAAAACCAACATTAACAAGTTTGGGCAATTTTAACAGAAAACCAACATTTTATTTCTACTTCAGAAAACAACATGTTCCTCTCCTCCCCTCCTCTTGCCCCTCTTCTTTAGTCCCTTCCCTCCCTCCTTCTTTCCATTGTTCCTCCCTCCCCCCTTCTTTCTCTCCTTACTTCTTTCTCTTCTCTTTCTCTCTTCCTTCCTTCCTTTCTCTCCCTCCCTCCCTTCCTTCTTCCTTCTTCCCTCCCTTTCCTTCCTTCCTTCTTTCCTTCCCAGCTTCCTCCCCTCTCTTCCCTTCCTTCCCTCCCTCCCTCCCTTCCTTCCCTCCTTCTTTCCTTCCTTCCTTCCACCCTCCCTTCTTTCCTTCCTTCCTTCCTCCCTCCCTCCCTGTTTCTTTCTTTCTTTCTTTCTTTCTTTCTTTCTTTCTTTCTTTCTTTCTTTCTTTCT
>PVIC010007434.1:0-51002 GCA_004025085.1 Thryonomys swinderianus | reverse complement strand
CAGGGAAACGCAGGGTCAAGATGGCCGCCTGAGATTCAAGCTGGAGCGAACACTGTGTTCCGGAGGCTTTGAGTAAAAATAATCGGCTGAGGATCACATTTCAGCAAAAGTGCTGTTCTTCTTGTTGAAATTTCTTTCGCTTATAACCACAACAGGCTACCCCAGAACGCTCAGAAAAACAAAAACCAGGAAGAGCAACCAAAACCCATAGAAAAAGGAAAAGAAAGTGCTGAAGAAATGGGAAAACATGACACACCCTACAATTTGTAGCAGATTTCGCTGTTTTCCTCCGAACCGAGACCAGTCCCAAGGACAGGAATGAAAACAACGCGGCTGCAGTGCAGCTTTGAGTGCCTCTCCGATCTCCGTCCGCGGGGACTGCTGTGTCTCCCGCGGAGCGGGTCTTGGGCTCTAGTTGGCGTCAGGATCACCTGGGAGGTTGTTAAACTGCGGAAAGTAGTGCCCGCGTGTGGCGCCTGACTTACTAGGTGTCTGCTGAGGAAAGGTTCATTTCTAAGAGCTGCCGGGTGACACAGCTAGTGCTGGACCATTTGTAGGGAACCAGTGGCGAAGCCCTGGCCAGCTTCTGATTGGAGAACTGCTCCTGCGGATGTCAGAGCAGTGGAATGAGCTGAGGAAGACCAAGGAATCCTGGGAGAAAGCCTGGAAGCTGGGGAGCCGAGGCAGTGGTTCCTGGAAGCAGAACAAGCAGGCTCATCCTGCCGGTATGCGGTGCTGAGACGCAGCACAGATTGGCAACACTGCAGCTCGCAGCCTGGAGCCCCAGGGGAGAGCGGGCCCGTCACAGACAGCCAGGGGCGGACTGATTACATCAGGGCCCGAAATGCGCAGAATGGAAAGCCATCCATCAAATTCTCTACTCACATGCGCACACATACACAGCCAGAGTGTCACCAGAATACCTTCTCAATAATTAAAACATTGATCTGGCCCCTAGATTATAAGTAGTACAAGTCCCTTACCTGAACTTATCACACTATTTAGAAAACATCTATATACATGTGTATGGATGCTGTATGTATATATGGCCGTATGGAAGGGAAAGACTCTAGCATGGGGCATGATGGGTAGGGTGTGGGGTGAGCCTCAGGGAGGGGCCCTCAGAAGCCCCCCTGAACTTTAGACTTTCAGCTGAGCTGGCCCAAGGAATAGACCAAATTCACTCCTGAGACAAAGCTATTCACATACCCAGGTGAAGAGAATTCCAGGCAGTATGGAGGCCTGGTTTTATCTGCTTAAACCTTTAATCTGCTGCCCAGCAGTATTTGGCTTCAAATATAAATATGGGTAGAGATATTTTGAGAGTAGAGCCAAAAGACTAAACACTAAATGCATTTTTTGGTTCATATATATCTCCTACACAGAGCTTGAAAGTAATTTTATACAGTATTTTTTAATGCACCTGCATTTTTGTCTTATGTGGCCAAAAGTAGAATTATTTACTTGTGGCATTCTATTGGTCCTTAAAAGTTTCAAATTACAGAAGAGTTTAGGGTTTGGAGTTTTGCATTAAGAATCCTCAACCTGGATTTATCTTAATGGTAAAAAGTCTCTTTACATCAAAATGTGTTAGATCGAGAGAATATCTTTGGTTTGTGTGAATTAAAAGTCCATGTGCCTTCAGCTATTAATTCCATAATAAAAACTACTTTTGACATTGAAGATCAGAGAGTTATGGCAAAATTCCCTTATTTTTTTCTCTCCAGAATAAAATATCATAATACACAATAGGAAAAAGGAATTGCTTTCTTTCTAAGCTATTTAGTGCTCATACTAAGAATTTATCACTTCATACTTCAGGGAAAATGTTCATCATCACATGTAGAAAACTTTGAGGAGTCTCTGGAAAATTCTATACAATTCAAGGAAGAAAAATAAATAGGTTGTTGAAGCAAAACATAAATGATGGCTAATTTTTATGTACCGACTTGTCTAAGGTTAAGTGTTCAGCTGTTTATTAGAATCCAATCTAGATATCTCTGTGAAGACCTAGGACATGCAATTGATATTTGAATTATCAGGCTACAAAGTAGTAAGGTTTACCTTCCAAAGTGTGGCAGCTTCATCCAACCAGTTGGAAAACTTTTCAGAGCAAAACTCAAGATTTTCTGAAGAAAAAAGACTTCTTTCCAAAGACTACAGTATACGAATGCTGCTTAAACCTTTAATCTGCTATCTTGCAGTATTTGGCTTTGAGGCATTTTAATTTTTACCTAAAATCTGTCAACTTGCCTTAGAGAATTCAGATTTGCCAGCACCTACAATTTCTATTTGTCTGACACAGGCTTCCCTGTGCTTTCTATAAGTTCTGTTGTAAGGTAGACAGAAAGGTAGATTCAGGACTGCTAAGTGATTTGATAGTGTGTGAGAGAGGGCTGCTGGTATCACTTTATCTGCGAACTCATTCTTATTGTTTGTAGCCTTAAAGAGTCGATACATCAAGTAACTATTCTGTTGATGAAGTGGTTCATTGCCTTAGATAGGAACACTATGCACAAGTCTCCCCTCTGCATAACTTCAAGGACTGTGAATGGTGTCTGCTGTCACAGCTTCCCAGTGGAAAAAGGCTTTAAGTCTTCCTATCTCTGAACACCAGGCGCTACAAGCCTCAAGTTGAAGTTAGAAGATGGAGAACAAATTTATGGAGTTTCTATTTCATGCCAAGATCCACCATGTCAGGTGATCTAGATTATAATTTTATCTGATATGTTAACATCTCCATGAGAAAGATTTCATTGCTGTTATTCCCAATTTTCTTGTGAAAAAAAAAAATAAGACTGAGGGGTATTATGTGACCTGTGAAAGTGAAGTTATTAATAAATAAAGAAATGAGAATATAAAACACCTAATTCCAAAGTGTGTACCTTTCTCCTACTCTAGATTGCCTTTCAGTGAAAATTAGACTTTTACAGTGCTAAATATAGACTTAATGCCTCTGCTTCCCCTTAGAGTAGGCAGCCATTTTGATTTTCTCAGACAGGCACCTTCTTAGACATTGGTTTGAAAATAAACCAATAATAAATGAACCTAAGTCAAAATTTCACAGAATTTTGACATGCGTAGGCACTCAAACTTGAAATATATAGTTGCTTCAGGTTACAGAATGGTTACAGTGATGGTCTAACCCATCAAAGTGCTTAAGACTATTGTCTTTAAGAAACTGGCAAAGGCCTTCTCAGAATTTTGAGATGCCTTTTGATAGTTTCTGAATCTACGTCATTACCTACCTCTTTATTCTTTCATTAAATACTCATAATTGATACAAAAAGTTTGTATTGTATGTGAGGAAAGAATTTATAAGCTGTCTTTTGGTGTGTGTGTGTGTGTGTGTGTGTGTGTGCGTGTGTGCTTTCTAAAGAACTTTCAATCTAAAAAAGAAGTTTTAGGGAGACACTGCTTGACAGAGTATAGAGTGACAAGCGGCTTTTCAAGTTTGACCCTAAAAAATGTCCGCAAAGGAATTCTTGGAAAAAGATAGTAGAAATGGTTACTGATCAAATAATACATGAAGCTGGCACCGCTGCTGTAGCTATCACGGTGATGACGATGATTACAGCACGAGACGGAGCAACCTAGTAGGAAAGCAACTTTAAGCAACATCTAGGCAGATTTTTTCTTTGTGGCTGCAAAAGAAGACAGAGTAATAATCACAGGAATAATTTTACCATGTAAAGAGGTGCTGTTTGCATGTGGTGAAAAAAAATCTAATTGTGTGAATGTGTTTAACCTAGATTTGGTTAACTTCTAATTATTTAATCAAGTGAGATCACAGGTGAACAACAGATAATAATAATAAAAAATTAGTTAATGAACTGAGAAGGCAAGTGGCATCCCATAATTCCAGGACAGTGAGGGAAGAGAGGAATTTTAGAAACCTGCCCCTTGTCTTCTGTGTACATGTATTTTGCAGATGGCAGAAAGGAGACGTGTTTCCTGTGGGTAGCATGGGGCCAGTGGAAGAGGTTGGGAGAGCGGTCTAGAGAGGAAGCCTGCAAGGGTGGAACTTGTAAACTTGTTTTTCCTTCTTGACAATATCCAATTGTCTTGTATGATGCCTCAAATGGCATGAGTTATTGTAGTAACACCAAGAATTACAGAGGAAGTTGATTCTGTCTCCCTAGAGGGTAAACAAAAGCTAACAGAGAAAATAAAAGCAGAGAAAATAAAAGCAAAGCATCTCTTAGTGACAGCAGTCGAAGGTCACCTTGAAGAGAGGGATGAAGAGAAGGTGCCAAGGAGTGAAGCGGGGGTAGCAGATGACAGTGAGGAGCCCAGGGAGAGACCCTCCCCAGCTGAGCCTACTCAAAGGCTGATGAAGGAGGTCACGTTCCTCATTGTACATTTCTGAACTTAGCCATGATTTAGTGTAGAAAGGTAAAATTTCTTATTTTATCCTAGAAGAGTTCTGAATCTTTGCTGTTGGGCTGACAGTGATATTCACAGGGATCCTCTAGAACCATGCGAATTTGTTACTTGGCATTCCCCACTCTGTATCTTCATATCACACAGCGTGAGCAGGATGTTTGTCAGTCCATTAGAAAATGCTCTCACGAGAATATCAGACAACAAAAGGCTCTTCTGAAATTGTATCTTGAGTTTTGTAATCTAGGGTTCCATCATGTTCCTCTCAGAGCACAAGTTGCCTAAAGTTTGAGAGTATATAATACTCTAAGTGAAGGGATTAGCAAGAATATTAGTGGAAGCTTCTTAAATTTAATTCAGCTAGAGATTTGAACCATATTTCGAGGCTGCTGGTTTTATTCACAATCATAGCCTAAACTTTTTCAATTAGCAGCAGGAATCCAATGTAGAGTAGTTCGAATTTGTAAACAAATTGTGGTCTAAATGTTCACTCTTAGGTCTGTTCTTCATAACTCTAAAATAATTTTCTCATACACAATTAAGGCTAATGTGGCAGCTGGATGGAACACACTGTTTACAAAATTCTTTTCAGCCGTCATGTCCTTAACATTTAACTGTTTCTCTAGTTCTCTGTAAATGAGCTGTAGGTAGCACAAAAACCTGATGGTAATGTGCGCAATCTTTTCCACGGCCTGGCACCTTGGCATGGCACCACGGCCTTCCCACTGTCCAGTTGCTTCTACAGCAGAATGAGCATAGCAGGGCCCAGGGGGTGGTAACCTGGGGTCTGGATTTATCTTACAGATGGAAGCTTTCAGTTCACATTCTCCAAGGTTGTTTGTTTTTAAATTTTTCACGGCCCTTGTGATTGGTTCTCTTGGTTTTCCTTTCCCACAGCAGCAGATGCTTTTGAAAAAATGCTTATCTCCTTGTGTCCAGAGGAAGAAACTATATATGAAAACCCAATGTATACTGCTTTTGAGTACTGAGTACTTTATTAAAGTCTCTAAAGTCCATTTGTCTTTCTTGTTTAGTTAAAGAGTCACATTTCAATAATACTGATAATGATGAAAAAAAGCTTTATGTGGTATATCTATGTTCCACAGAGCCCTGAATATGTATGTGCAGGGGCTGAGAGACAGGGAGATGTGTGAGGCGGATAGCAGAGAGGCGGACATACTTGAGCTTGCCAGAGGAAGGGGCAGGCGTTAGGAAGGTGCCTTTGGGGATCGAAGCTCTCCTCTGTAGCATGCTGCCCATTCTAGATGATGGAGATGTGCACATTTAATTTTTAGTTATGTTAGTTTTAGGATCAAAAGATAGAGAGGCAAGGAAAGAAGTGGCTAGATTCTTTCCATGGCCTCATCCAGGACATCCGGAACACAACCAATCAGGAATGAGCACAGCTGCGCCCTCTATGGACACAGAAGCGTGAGAATTGCATTCCGGTGTGTGATGTATGGGTCAATCAGTGCTTCCTAGAGTACAGACAAGAGGCACCGAATCTTGGAAGGAAAGGGTAATAGGAGAAAAACAGAAGTCTTCCTGGAGAAGACCTTGCTTTTTAGGAATGTTATATAAATGTGAAGAGAGAAGGAAAACAGATGTGGTAAGGCAAGGAGGTAAGAAGACAACATGTCTCCCACGTCATCTGGATGATTTACATGTTGGGTGCAAGGAGTTCCATTTTGCCGGAGATTATGGTGTATTCTGTGACAAGTGGTTCAAAACCAGACTAGTAGCATCTGAGGTTCTGGATCGCTCAGGGCTGTGTCTGCTCTTACAGGGGGTTGATTTACTCATTTTCTAGAGCAGAGGGAGATACTGCACTTGAAGTAGATGTGACAATGAAGTTTGCTTTTGGGAAGGATGAACTGAAGGATGGTGGACTGAAAAGGGAACAATTATGTAGGAAACTGCCTTAGGGTTCCCTTAGAAAGACTATGAAGATGCTCTACAGACAATGTTTAATATTAGTAGAAGGAATGAATGGCACAGCTTCATTTTCCAAAAAATATTTAGGTACCTGTGGTTAAATATGATGGAAAAAGCACATTTATTTCTCTAAGTATCCTCTCAAAAATATAGTACGTGCATCTCTGATAGTAAACTAGATAGAAAAAGAACACAGAAAAAAGAAAAGCAAATGAAAAGCCATGTTCAAACAGAAAGTCCTATCATCAGCCTTTTTTTTCTGGAAAGTAGATGGGCTGTTGGCAGCTGCATAAAAAGGAAAAAAGGAAACTGTATTCTCAGCCTCTCTGGGGAAGAATTAGTAAGAAGAAAAATTTATCAAGCTAGAAAAACATACAAGTGTTCAGGAATTGGAAGCACCAGTTACTATGGAAAAGTGAGAAAGGCATTTACAGTTAAAAAGAAGAGGAGGGTCTTTGTATGTGGCTGTTAGATCCCCAGATTCTCAACTTCCTTTTACGAAGCTGGCTAACACTATTTGCCGCTGCAAGCAGGGGTAGAAGTTTTCCCTCTGGAAAGATTAATTAGGCAGGTTCTGAACCTCACGATGTGGGGGAAAGCTGAGAAAGAACGAGATCAAAAGCAGAAATAGAGAGCACATGAAGATCTGAACACTCTGAATTTTAAAGCCGGTTATTATCATCCCCTAAGGAAGTGCTGGAGGCTTCTTTTTTGGATAAACTTATCAACTAAAGGAGAAGACAGTGTTTCAGAAAGTTTCCCAAATTTCTGGTTTTCAGCCAAAGCACTAACTCCCAGCAAGCAGGTCCTAGAGTGCCACTCTCACTGCTGCACACAGCGCAGGGCATCCAATCAACTTCTAGCAATGTATCTTTATACATAAACAGCCAAAGATTGCAAGATATGTAAGGAAAGCCTCTAACATGGAAAGCATGACATTTATGGACAACGGAGATAAGGCAAAGAGGAGGAGAAACCTGCAAACAAAGTCGTAATTAGAAACCGTGCAAAAAGTAATAAAATATTACAGTAAAATATTGTTAGAATGGGACAGATAGGAAAGAACAATGCAGAGAACATAGATGTTCTTATGGATCTGTAAGAGTCAAATTTTAAAATAAAAAGTACTGAAAATAGAGAAAAATTCCCCAGAAAGAAGAAAACAAAAATGGATAACTGAAGGCAAAGATTAAAAGCCAGAAAATAAACCTGAGGGATCTAAGGTCGGTAGTCCATTTTTTTATATCCTCACTCTTTTGTGTGAAGAGGATTGTCTTAAGACAAAATAAGATACATAATACAGTTAGTGTATACAAGTAACAAAGCTGCTTTAAAACTTTTTCTTATTATACCATTAGAAAAAAAAAGAGAAAAGCAACACAAATGAACAAGCGTAGACTGCTGTTTGGCCATTCCTGGTACATCATAAGTGGTATGGAAAGAAAAAGACAGAAAACTAAGAAGAAATTACTTTATAAAAAACCATAGCATTTTTCAAAACGAGGGGATAAACTTTTAGATTTAAATGGAGACACAAGTACCTAGGAGAAAAAAAGAGAAGAAAATGAACACTAAGACGCATAATTATAAGTTCTTACCGCATTTGGGCTAAACAAAAGAATGTGAATTTGCAGTGAAGAAAATGAAAATAGATAATATTTGGCAATAGACATCAAAATCAAATTGGATTTGTCCAAAGTCAAACCAGAAACTAGAAGACAATCTGGTAATAGTTGAAAATTCTAATGGAGAAGGAACGTCAACTTAGCATTATACACCTAACTGTACTATTAATTGATTAAAGGGGAGGCAAAAATATTTCAAGACCTGAAGATTATTTTTGAAAGTCACATTCCATGCACTCTTTTGGGAACTCACTGAAGGACCTGATTCATCATAACAAAATGTGGAAGATGAGTAGATTTCAGGACTAGGGATCAACCCAGGATGAGCCGAACAGAACCCCAGGAAGAGACCGTGCACAGACTAGAAAAACAGAAAGCTGTGTTAAAGTATTGCTATGAGGAATGTTTCAATGAGACAAAAACAAAGCAACAAAAACACATGGTAGGTTAGCCATCAATTATAGCAACGTATTGAAAGACATGTTACAGTTCTGGTAGAGAGTTTCAAGATAATTTAGTAGAAGGAATCCAGAAAATGACTTCTTTTTCCCTCAACAAGGTGATGACTAAAGAAAAACAAAAGGTTGTTTCAAGTAGGGGGTATAATCACATGCTAATAGCATAGAGGTGATGATGGTAGCGGTGGAGGTGATGTGCCTGCGTGCATGCATGCGTGCGTATGTGTGTGTGTGTGTGTGGCATAGGAGAGCTAAATCTCCACCTTTATAAATGATTAAAAAGTGAAAAATCAAGAAATATCAATTAACCATGTTATTTAGAAATATAGAAATAAATAGAAGTAACAGGATCTCATTTGTTCAGCCCTGTCATGGAGGTACCTCCCTTCTCTGAAGCACAGAGGGCCAACAAACACTAGCAGAACTGAATGAAATAACGCAGGGGAAATTTAATGATTTAGAAAAGTAAGGCATTAAATGCAAACAGAGGCAGTGGATACCAAGGTGGAGTCAGGTTGTGGAGCCAGACTTGTGTCTTTAGTCTTGCTGCACTGCTTACTTCCTATTTCAGTTACCACAGCAGACCACCATTAGTTTCCTCTGCTATGTGTCCCTTTACTAGCCATGGTCCTCTGGATAGGGGTGTCTGCCAGCCCAAGATGGCTCATTCTGAAATACTGGATAATTTTGTGGATCTTTGTTAAACTGTTGGCAGTTTCAAATTGGTTATTCTTGCAGATGTTTGCATCAGAGTTCTGCAAGTGTTAGAGACAGACATCTATCTATTAACTGCTTGCTTCCAGTTTGTTTACCAGCAGGTTACTGAGCAACTATCCGATAAATTGGTGATCATGCCTAAGTACAAATGCAGCTCTTAGAATAGTGCCTTATACCTAGCAGACTGGAGCCAGGGACCTAAGGATTGCCACCTCTTTAGGCTGTGGCTTCCTTCTCCATGGGTGTACTTGCTTGAACTAAGTAGATCTGTGTCAAGTATTTTCTGTACATGTACCTTTACAGCAAGAAGGACATATGTTGGGTTTTGAGTGTTTTACATATCCATTAAGAGAAATAGCTTGGTTAGGTATAAAATTCCAAGCAGACTTAAAGAAAGTAGATAAACATTTGTCATTGGCTAAATATTGAAGCTGGGCTTGGTTTTTAAAATCGGTGTTATAGAGTGCATGATTGATATTATAAAATAGCAAATATTCAAAGGAAAATGGGGTTTAGGGGTAAATAATGAGGGGAAAGAAAAAAATTGATGATAATAAAAGGAAAAAAGCTTGTGTATATAAGGGCGGGAGTTGTAGGGTCAATAAGGAAAGGGGAAAAATGAGAATTAAGTCATGTCATATGTTGGTACAAATTCTTAATGTGGAGTGTAATTGTTATGTGTACATATAATGTACCAATAAATTAAATCAAAAAATAAAATTAGGTTTTAAAATTTAGCTTCTGGATATCAAAGATGACTGCAAACACTTGTTGGCTGTTGAATAATTGCATCTGTGCACACAGGGGCTCATATTAATGTATATATATGTGAAGGAAGTCAGATGATGAAGGAATAAAAGAAAGTACTTCTGTCCATTAAGCATCACAAATGAACTTGTTTTTAAGGTGCAATAAATAATTGATTTATCTAGTCATTGTTATTTTAATAGGTAAATATCACTTTTGGAGATGAAGGATCATTAGGGAACTGTGTTAACTGGGATTAAAGCAAAAATAAAATAGTGGCTGTACCATTTCTGATACCTACCTGTAGAATATTCTAAATCACCCAGGCCACAGCCTCTTTTGTGAAGAGGATAAACAAAGGTGATCATATACAGAAACAAACCTGAGATTTTTTTTCTCAGCAAAATGCCAAAAGCAACAATAAGTTGGTCTTATTTAAAAATTAATTACTCTTGTGCTCACTTTGGCAGCACATATACTCAAATTAATTACTCTTTCTTGTTTTTAAAAATAGGGGGCAGGGGTTTGTGCAGAGACAGAAGAATGGTCAAAATGAGAATCAACATGTGTCGGGTCCTGGTACAAATTCTCAGTGTTGAGTGTGATAATAATGTCTATATAAAATGTACCAATAAAGTTCATTAAAACTCTTCCGTCCCACAGGATGTTACTCTGCTTCTTCAGTTTATCTTGTTAACGCAGATCGTGCCACAAGGGGCAACTCCAATCTTTCTCTACAGAGAGGCTCCCTGGGAGGGAAGGGAAGGGGGACATCTCTTTTGGAAGACTCAGATTGCTACGATTTAGATCAGGCTTTCTGAAGGCCCACATGTTACAGGCTTTGTCATCAACCCGTGGAACTACCGGGAGAGGCAAGAGTGCAGCCTAGAGGAAGGAAGCTAAGTTTACTTATTCTCATTCTTTCCCCCGTTCACTTTCAGGTCGCCTTCAGTTGAGAAGCTTGCTCGGCCTTGCACTCTGGTCACGATGTTCTGCTTCACAGCAGTCCGAATGCAGTGGGACCAGCGGAACACAAACTTCAGTCTCTGAAGCTGTGTGCCAAAAGCATCCTTTCTGTTTTTACTTGATTATTTCAGGTGTTTTATCACAGTGACAGAAAGCTGACTGATGCATAGCTACTATCATGAAATTTTTTTCTGAACTACACACTGACATTTCTTCTAAGTCAGAGGAGAAAGTATGCTTGAATTCCTGTACTTTAAAAGGTGTCGTAATCTGTTAAGATTTGTTCTTAAAACAATTCCTTTGCTTAAGTCCTTCCTGTCTCCTAATGTTCTGCACCACAGAAGTCAGTGGCACAGCTCTTGGTTTATTCAAAGATGGTTGAAAGTGAAGTAGGGTATGGGTTTCTCACTCGCTGGCACATGATTCTTCACATCTTGACCCCTCAGGGCTCTGCCCTCCAGACTTGGTGAGCTATACTTTATTTTTCTTTATTGAGTTTATTGGTACCTTTTGGTATACATTATAATCACATTCATCATTGAGGAATTGCAACTGTACATGACGTATCTTGATTATTTTCTCCTGTCCCCCTATCCTCCCTGTAACCCCTTCAGGCTCCCCATATACAGGATTTGCTTCCATTTTTTTCCTTTTTACCATCAAATTTTTTCCGTTCATTATTTTCTCCTCCCTCCCCCCGTTTCTCTTCCCCTTTGAACACTTTCCCTCTATTTCACAATACCTACTATATATTTTGGGGCCTTTTTATGCTTTTGGTTTCTCACACTAGATAAATGATATGACATTTACATATGCACGACCTATTTATTGCACTTATGAGTATGGCCTCCAGGCGCATCCGTTTGTTGCTTCTGTCATTGGATGTGTTCTTTAATTCTACTCCTGCGAACTTGATATTCACTGTACATATTTCCTAGAGCTTGGTGTGGCTAAATCCTATTAATTAACATTTCTTTATTTGACATTAGTCACTGGTGCCTAATATACCAACGTCCCTCCTGGCTTTGGAAAAATAAGCCCATCCTTCCTGGCCCTTGTAACTAGTTGGATGCACCTGCTACAGCACCTGCAGCAACCTGAATTCCGCTTTTCCAAGCTTTTAACAGACACGATTGTTTACATTTGGCCATTTTTTGTCTTGCTAGATTGATGTAGGGTTTAGTGAAAGGGAGGAATGAATCCATCCTCCGTAGATTTGTTTACATCCAGGATCTAGCACAGTATCTGGCACCAAGTAGGCACTGAAAAGAGTCACATGGAAAGAATGGCAAAATAATTGCCAACGAATCTTTAAAAAATAGGTGTCAATAGAAACGGGATCTTAGTAGTTAACAATTTGGAAATTTATTTGGTTTAAAATGTATTTGTGCTCTGTGTCTATTGGCCCGTTTCACACCCCCCCACCCCCTTTAATGCTACTGATATGGGACTCACTGGTAAAGTTCATGAATGTAAAGTGAGTAGTTTTAAATAAATGTTCTCATTTTAGATAAAATAACAAAGGATCATTGGAAGACTCATACTCCTAATTACCACATAATCACACAATTATAAAATATTTTCTAGAGCTCAGTGATTACTGTAGAGAACTAATAACTCATACTAAAGATTATAATCATAGTTTTAAAAGACTTTGATACTTGAACTAAAAGGTAAAAAAAAATCTATTCTCCTCTCAAATCCTAATTTATTCATCTGTGTCAGTCAGTTTGGGTTGCGAGGCTCAAGGCCAAGGCCTGGGTGGCTTAAGCAACAGAAATTGATCTCGCAGGTCTGGCAAATTCAAGGTCAAGATCCCACCAGGATCAGTCTCTAGTGAGGGTGGTCTCTCAGACTAGAGAACGCTCTTTGCTGTAACCTGTCACAGCACCTCCTGTGAACGTGCTCAGAGGCAGCTGAGAGCCAGCTCTCTGGTGTCTTGTACAGACAGAACCTTATCTGGGCACTGACCCACCCTGTAGCATTATTGAATTTAATTACTTCTTACTTCAGTTTAGTCCCATGGAGATATAGGCTTGAGGGAATTTGAGGTGCGAGGAAACAATTCATTTCTTAACATTATCATCCTACTATAGTTTTTAAAAATAATTCAGTTGACACTGGAAAATTTTCTTTTGACATCTGCTGTGCAAAATAGTATCAATGAACTTCACAATCTGTATTTTTAAATGCACATTGAAGTTCTTTTATGATAATGCAAGAGAAGTTGGTTATCTGACATTTGGAATCAGCCACTGACTTGGCACTATAGGAACTACATGACAGGAACTGATATTATCTCATAATATTTAATTTCCCCTTGAACTTTTAATGTAATCATATTAAGCAAATGGACACACCTTGAGGACACACTAAATAACTGAAATAAATAGGTCACAGATCTGTAAATACCATATCTTTTCTCTGGTATGAGAATCTGTAGATGTAAATGAGTTCTAGAATGTAGGATAGATTTTGTGAAACAGGAAATATTCAAAGGGAAAGTGGTAGGGGAAAGTAATGAGGGTAAAGAATAAATAGGATTGCAAAAGAAAAAGAAAGCATATGTTTATAGGGGGTGGGGGGTTATAGGGTAGGTAGGGATATGGGTAAAAATGAGAATTAACTCATGTCATATACTGGTACAAATTCCCCAATGTTGAATGTGATTGTACCAATAAAATGTACCAATAAAGAATTCAGTTTAAAAAAGAAATACAAAAGAATTTTAAACCTGTACACGAACTCAAAAATAGTCTAGTCAAACTCCCCTATTAAAAATGTGGAAATTCAGTTCCAAAATGCCTGGATTGATCACAATTTTTAGCAAGATATCCAAGCCCTCCACAATTTATTTCTATTTTAATCAAATAGTATTTCCTTCCCCTCAGCTGTATATTTTCAGCACACCAAGTTACTTGCCAATCATTTTTTTAAGGTGCTGACTGAAGCCACCCCTAGTTTCCTTGGCCTACACATTGCAGATAGAACTGATCAATCTCTTTTTGTACCTCTTTATAACTTTTTCCAAAGGCATAAAGAACACATCTCATATCATATCACAGTGACTTGTGTTCTTTTACTTCTCTATGAAATCCAGAACTTCTGGGAGTTAGCAGCTGGGTACACTGGTAAGTGCTGGCTCAGGCCAGCCACACACGGCCTTGAGAAATGATTTTCAAACTCCTTTTACACAGGCCCTACGGCTAATTCACGATGTACCAGTAACAGGAACCTGGGCTTGCAGACTTCCTGATCAGTGCCCTTTTGACTCTTTGAAAACACTAGAATCTTAGTATCCGTTTTAAGAGTTTCAGAAGGTCCCCTGCGATAAAGTGTTCATGAGTATAACATGCCAAAATAAGCCTCTTGTAAGTCCTGCTCTGAGCCAGATACCAAATCAGAATTTTCTGACACCTACATGTTTCCAGTACAGTGTGCCTGAGAAAACTGTTATTTGCCATGGGGTAAGTTTGTCCCAAGTATTCAGCGCAAAAGTCAAGTTTGATTCTTACTGTTATGACACTGGGTTGCAAAACAGCTGTGTGAGGCCTGAGTATGGTCACGTTGTGGGATGCTTTCAAGAGAAATCACCGATGACCCACACAGATTAGAGGGCAGGAGGGTGAGCCTGGGGCAATTGTTCTCTGAACTCTGGCATTTTCTTACAGGGTTTCTGTTGTTTTATTGCTTTTGGCTTTTCGCTTTCAGTTTAGCAAGAATTGTGAAATTCTGCATAAGGTTACAAGAAGATTGATTTTCCTTTCACAGGTTGAATCACGATTCTTTTCATCTTTGGAATTTTTTCTTGAGAATTATAATAGTTGAGATACTATTATTTACATCAGATAAGTCACACTTTTAAGAAAATCAAGATGAATGAAAAAGCTCTGATGTATTTGAATGTTGTATGAATATCCAGAATAATAGCACATTAGAAGTTGTGTAGTTTCCTGGATATGTAACAATTCTTGGGAAAAAATAGAAGGCAAACATTTAATTATAAAAATAAAAATTTTACTTGTAGTATACATTTTATAAAACTTCTTGTATATATAGTCTTATAAATTAAGTAGTTTTAAAGTGCATTTTGTTTTTTAAATTGATGTATAAAATATATAACCCAGTCTATCTATGTATCATCCAAAGAATGCAGGTAGAAACGTGAAAGCCTAATCTTACTAGAACATTTTGCTTTATAACAAAACTCTTCTACTGAAGTTTTTCTGAAACAAGGAGCTAAAAGTCAAAGATTCTAACTTACTAATCAACAGAAACTAACATAATCAGATTAAATCTCTTCCACTGCACACACATTTGAAATGCATTTATGTAAGGTATTTTTATTCATAAATAACTAACCTGAGGGATTTCAGGAAAGCTCTGATCAAACTGCAATATTAAAATATTTACTTTATCACCTTCAAATTAATGAAACTGCTGAGGGTACAGTAGAGCTATCTAGGTACGAGAAGGGGATGGCATTTGATTTCCATTTAATCCAACTTATTATTCAATCATCTTTTCCACTCTTCCCATGGTCTAAAATAGGTAAAATAGCTTTTTCCTTCTTAAAACATGTATTAAAATATTTTGCACTTTATCTATTAGAACATCTTTTCCCCACATAATCCATCACAAAACAGGTTTATAATATCTGAACATACAGCATAAAATTCCTATTCAGGAAGAGACCTAATACATATACTCACCAAGAGATGGCAAATAAAAAAGTGCTGACCTGGAATGATTTCTTTCTCTCTCTCTCTCTCTCTCTCTCTGTCTCTCTGTCTGTCTCTCTCCATCTCTCTGTCTGTCTCTCTCCCTCTCTGTCTCTCTGTCTCTGTCTCTCTCTTCTCTGTCTCTGTCCCCTCCATCTATTACTGGCAAGTTTATGGCAGGTTTTTTGGTGCTGGAAGATATTTCTTTGTAAAATTATTTGAAAGGTAATGCCTATTTTATGATGCAAAAGCAAAACTGTTACAAATTATATTTTTAAACAGTACTTGCTTTTGATCCTCCATGTTCTATTAAAAAAAAAAGAAGACAAAAACTCCACCTGCCTTATAAGCAGATTCAGAATTCCAGGCCATTGAAATGGCTTATTTTGTATCCTCACCTCATCAATTTGGCTTTATTGGGTAATGTAGCACTCACCACTCAGGATATGCTATACAAATCTGGGCTTTTGAGTTCTATTTCAAATATTTGGGATTGAAAAATAAATAAATAAATAAATAAATAAATAAATAAATAAATACATAAATAAAAAAGGACGCAGTTAGGCTGGTAACTGGCACCTTCACTCTGCTGGAGAACTGTGGGCATTGTGACTATCTGAGAGGATGAAGTTGTTCTAAGCAAAATACAAATCAATTTAAATGAAAGATCAGAGAGAATCCTCAGAAATCCAGTGATTTTGAAATTCATCTCCAATAAGCAACCATGGCACTAGTTTTGTGCTATCTAGGAGGGCTCCCAATTGTCTAAGGAATTTTACAAAATTCTCTAAGGACGTTTCAAAATATACTCAACTACTGATCACCAAAAACAATGTAAAATAAAATGGAAATATGAGCCATTCCATGACTTCAGGAGAGAAATTGGTCAATGTTAGAAAATGAATACAGAAGACCATGTTTCATCCTTGAACAAGCTAGAAATTATTTGAATTCTAATGTTCTAATGTTATTCTAATGCTCTAATGTTATCCAGGTCTCTATGGGATGAGTAAACAGAAATGCTCAAGGTATTTCGGATGTAGCTGAACTATATAGAGTTTGGCAGCAATGAGAAGATTGCTAATCGAGAGATTTATAAAGACCTATGGTGCCAACAGTTTACAGTTAGGTAGATGCTACACTAGAGTATGTCAAAGCACCCTCTCAGAACTTGGGGAAAACTTTTCTTTGCTTATATCTATGGAAAAACCAAATGTCAGGGTTCAACAAGCTAAATTGTCTGGACTAATTTACTTTATGTTTCAGAATAATATACCTCATGGCTTAAGAATTAAATGGGATAATTCACATAAAACACTTAGCACCAGCCTCTGCACAGCAAATAGCCAATAGAGTCGGGTGTATATCAGAATCACCTGGGGAAGTTTAAAACCACCAGCACCAGAGCTCCTTACAAGCCAATTAACATCAGAATTTGGAGTAAGGGACCGTGCAGTAGTATTATGAAAGCTCCCCAAGAGATTCTAATTGCCTTCAGGGTTTCAAACTACTGATCTAAGTGGTCCAATTAGTCTACCAGTCGTTCTTATCCTTGGCTGAACATGAAATCCCCTGAGCAACTTAAAAAACTGATGCTTGGGCTACTACTTCTGATTTAATTGGTCAGGATCCAGCTTGGTCTTTGGGACTGTTAAGTTCCCTGTTAATTCCAATGTGCCCAAGGTTGAGAATCAGGACAGCGATATTTTGTGTTTTTTGGTTTTGTAGTATGATGTCTTTTACAAAGAACACAATCCTCTGATTATATAAGCAATGCATACTATAAAACATGATTGCAAACAGAAAACCATGAAGAAAACAATAATAAACCTACAAGCTCCTTACCTGGACACAGACAATATCAACTGTTTGCACTGTTTCCTTTTTATGTTAATATTTCTACATGGCTGGGCTCATATTGCATATGCAAAATTATATTCTTTTTCCCTTTTCATTTTTTTAACCTTTGCATTTTAACATTATGCATGTTTTCAATATTAGTGTGTTTACATTCCAGGTATCCTTTAAAAGAAGAATATGTATTTAATACATCCCGTGGTATATTATTATTTTAAATACTTTACAGACAGTTCCAGATAAGGTATTTAGGGCCTTTGAGGGAATTCCCTCTACTAAGATCAAATCCCATCTGCTCCCGTGAGATAGGGAGGAGAATAATCATCCTTATGTTTAAGGTAAAGCTTAAAGTCTTAAAAGTAGGTGCTGGTGCCTACACTCCCTTCATCAACCTCATATATCAATAACTTTCTACAAGGCATTGTATTTAGTGTCAGGCACTGGGCCGAGTAATATCCTGAATGTTAGAGCAAGTTAGGCTAGATCTCTCTGACAGCTGAGGCTGGAAGAAGAAAATGAACAAAGAATATATTGAAAGGAATGAAATAACTCCAGACATGGATCCAAAGAGCAGCTGGACACAATAGATAATCAACCACTAGACTTGTACAAACAGAAGAATGTTCCAGTTTCCTGTTCTGAAGGAGGGAAGCAGTGAGTGGTGGTTTAATTTGAGTCAGCTGGAAGGCACAATGTCTTAGCACACACTTGACCTGTGGATGAGTCTAGAAAGCTGAGCCACAGTCTGCAGGGAAGGTGAGTTCAGTGATGCTTAGAGGACATGGATGCTAAGCTCTGGAATTACAGCGGCTCTCTGCAGTTACTTGGTAAGAACCAGAAAAAGAGCCATGTTTTAGGGCACTGTAGTCTGGTGCAGAAAAATTGACCTCCTCTGAAGTGGAGAGAACAGAATGTGGAATTAGGACACTGGTCTGTGACAGATTTTCAGGCACTCCAGAACGTGGTTTGCTACGTGCCTCATAATGCGGTCATATCAAGCATGGCCCTGAAATGAGAGGTAAATTCTAATTGTGGGTAACCTTTCTGGATACATAGGCTCAGAGATCTTCCACTTCTCAACACAGACATCTGTTTTTCATGGCACATGATTATTAAGTGTCTGTTTCCTTAATATTGTTGCCTAATTTTTTTTTTTTTCTTTTGAGACAGGGTCTCGCTTTGTGTTCAGGCTGGCTCCGAGCTCACTATGTAGCCTAGGCAATCTTCAAACTCAGCAATCCTCCTGTCTCTGCCTCCTGAGTGCTGGGATGACAGGCGTGAGCCACCACACCCGGCTTGTTGCCTAATTTTTAAAAGGATGTTCATATTGCTATGAAAGCAAAACTATCAACAAGGAGAAGTGTGCAAGAGGGGAAAGGAACTTGCATCGTGCTTGGAACAAAACCCCACTTGAATGTAATCTTTGCCTCTGGACCTTGTGTGATGTAGCTGTTGCTCCCTCGCTGGCAGCCGCCCTGGCCCCTTTCCCCTCGCCAGGCATTCCACAGTCCTTCCTGTCTCAGGGCCTTTGCCCTGCATGTTTCCTGTCCAGAATTCTCTTCTGCTGGCTCTTTTTATCCACACGGCTGGCTCCCCATCCCTGAGGCATTCCAGGGTCCTAGAGAAGCCTTTGTAGACTATGTTATCAAGTGGTTTACTACCTCATGCCTACTGTTTTCTCCTTTATTTTCCCTTTCACTATGCCTTCAGCCCTTTCTTCAGTGGCCGTGCATTCAGTGCCTACACTGTGTGAGCCATGCGGATACCGTGCTGACCTTTGCCGTCAGGGAGCCTGTGCTTTGTGAGGGATCTAATCACTAAGCAGGCAAGCACCTAAATAATTACAAAAGCCTAACTCTGTTAAGGTTTACAAATGGCAGCACCTGTGATTCATCTGTATTTCACTTTATACTGTTTTGGGGCTTGAATATTTGCTCCTTGAGGCCAGTATGCTGGCTTTGTGTAGGCGGTGTCTGTCACTGCAGTCTGGGTGAACCCGTAGCACGGGCCTTGGTGTATGTTATGGGATAAACAAATGTTAGGCATTCACATCTGCTCTGTCTTCTTAACTTCCGGGTAACCATGAAAACTATGTAAAATTATCCATATTTTATTGATCGAGAGCATTGTAATTCAGGTAATCAATCAGTCTAACGCCATAAAACTGCTGCTTGAAGTAGAAATTGAATCCAAAACTTATTCTAAAGCCATTGCTGTTTCTACTACAAGGGAAAAGGAGAGAATAAATGGGAAGAATAAATTAATGAGAATTGTTTCACTATGATGTACGATCTAAGGTCATTGGTTAAAGCATTTCTTCCAAAAAGTAAAAAAGAAAAACAGAACAAAACAAAAATTCACCACTCTGCAAAACAATCTCGTAGCTTCATTTTTCAGGAACGTCACACGCCTCGCAAGTTCTAACCTTTCCAAGGACACTCAAACGTTTCTCAGTATTTGGTGATTGCGAAATTGAATTGCACTTTGGATGTCTTGATGTTTGGCACGAAAGCGGTGACTTGAATGATCCAGACAAAGCTACTCACTTGGTGCAGCAGTTGCTTTACTTGGCTAAAGGAAACCAGATACAAAGGTACACACTCCCTTAGTGCTCTCCGGGCCCTAGGAAGCTCTCAGAAAATTGCAAAGAATTCCTACAGTGGTTTCTTTGTGACTTATGACTTGTTAGCAGGGAGGTGTGTGTGTGTGTGTGTGTGTGTGTGTGTGTGTTGATGCACTTGCGCATGTATACTCTTGTATTTTGATCACACTTATGCTTTCATTCCCTTTCCCCACTGCCAGATCTCTCAGTCCAGATCTTGACTAAGACAGTGTTAGACCTCAGCTTTAGAAGAGGTAGAAGAATGTCAGAGAAGGAGTGGGAAGTGAGAACTACTGGCGAGGTATATTCCACTTCAAATTCTCAGACCACACACTGAACTCTGTGCAGAACCAGCCCATCATTCTCCGAATGTCCTTCTCTAATTTGCTTCCCAATTACAATCCAGCCTTATTTTTGGGTTTTCAGGTCTCTGGATAGTATCACTCCAATCCTCCAATTTGTTTCGTACTAGCATATAAGTACTAGCTAGGGCTTAGCACGTAGATCTATACTTACATGCCTTCCTTTTCTGGACTAGTTATTAGCTCAGAGAGTGTATTAAAAGAGAACTAGAAAATTTTCTCCTGTCCACAAAATGACCCTCATAGTTCCCAAGGATTAAACTCCTCATACATTTGAGGTTGTATTGTGAATCTGTGCCCAAAGAATTTGAGCACTTTAACTGGGACAGATGGCTTCCTGTTCTGATATTTAATCTCCATTTAATCCAAGCTGCATTGCATTGGCATAATCCTTAGTAACACACTTCCATTTTACATTTTTATTTCATAACCTCTCTCCTACTATTACTCTTCACACAGGTTAAGAGAGTGCTTTGTAGGGACTCTTTTGTCTAAAAAAAGTGTGAGAAAAAGAATTCATTCAATTGATGATATCTGCTCTTTGGAAAACAGCAATGCTAGAATGTAGAATGCAGTTCACTCAATGCTAGAATGTAGAATGCAGTTCACTCAAATGGGTGGTTTTCTCATACCAAGAGGAAATGGTCCATCCTCTTTGGTAGCAGTGACTTCAGTTATGCCCCGTGAAGGAGAAATCATTGACCTTGATGCACCTTAAGTTATTATGCTATTTCCAGGATCCTCTGGAAGGTCAGATGATTCTGTATTTTTATTCTGCAATTGGTGTGATCAGAGCTCAAACTTAAGAGACCTTTGACTAAAAAAGAGGCACCAAAGCCAAATGCATAAGATGTCACAGATTTCCTTCGTCAAGCTGCACACAACACCCTCATTGTACATCACTGGACGGCTCTCTCCTGGGCTTCCAGACATGTGTCATTTCCACTGCATATTTAGTAGCATGTAACTGCCTGAAGTGGGGAGACCGGAATGTGAGGTATGTCTCACCGAGAGGGAGGGTTTTTACTTTAAGAAAATATCACTCAACTGTTAATGGAAACGTCAACCTCCAAGCCTTTTTCTTAAAAATAAATAAATACAGGGAGTTCCCCATGTGAGAGGCACACAGGGACTCAGGATATTCATTTCCATGAAGTCACTCACAGCAGGCTTGTCTGGAAAATAGCTTTCATCTTCTGCAAAGAGAAAGGAAAATGGGCCAGAGATTTAGCTCAGTGGTTCCGGTGCCTGCCTGGTGCCTGCCTCGCAAGCACAAGGTCCTGAGTTCCCTGAGTTCGATCCCCGGTAACCACATACAACAATGCTGGACGTGGTGACTCATGCCCACCAGCAATCAGTACCACATACCACAAATGCTGGGTGTGGTGGCTCACGCCTGTAATCCCAGCACTCGGGAGGCAGAGACAGGAGGATTGCTGAGTTCGAGGCTTGCCTGGGCTACCTAGTGAGCTCAGGGCAGCCTGAACTACACAGCAAGACCCTGTCTCAAAAAAAAAAAAAAAAAAAAAAAAAAGAGAAAGTAAAATGTACTGGGAAGATGGTGGGAAGATAAGATTTTCAAGAGCAGGGTGTAGTGGGAAAAGTAATCCTCAGTCAGGTGAATTGGGGCCAAACCAGAATCACTTGCACCCTTCACCTTAATAGATGCTGTCTAAAGACATTAGAATTAGAGTTATGCAGAGGATGTGCCTCTGCAGACGGCCCAACTTGCTATTCAAACTGGGATCCGATAGGCGCAGATTCCGATGGCCACGAACTTCGCTGACCAGGGCTTCTCTACCCTTTGGTTGCTCTCTCAAGGTTCAGTGGAGGCTGGAAGCTCCTCCCAGGAAAAGGGGAAGAAGATCTTTCGAGAACGAGGTCTCTGTTGCCCTGGGTCACAGCCCTGTGGCTGCCGTGCCCCGGGGCGCCCCTCTGCCCCTCTTGCAGAAGGCCTCTTCCGCCTGCTTCCTCTGTGCGCAGCTGCCACTCTTGCGTTCTTCCTGCCCAGCATCGCTCCCTCCCTTCCCTCCTGTCTGTGTGAGGCACTCCGTCCCGCAGCCCGTGCTTGTCCGCTCACCCTCCCAGTCGTGAACCTGGCCTCCTTTCCCTGCCTGTCTCCCTCTCCCCACGTGCTATATTCCTGTATCTTGGTTTTTTTTGAGACAGGGTAACCCTTTGTAGCTCAGGCTGGCTCTGCACTCACTATGGAGCCCAGGCAAGCCTCGAACTCAGCAATCCTCCTGCCTCTGCCTCCCGAGTGCTGGGATGACAGGCCTGAGCCACCACGCCCAGCAATATTCCTGTATCTCACAATGCTGAAGATTAGAATAGAAGCTGGATGCAACCCATTGGCTGTTGTTTGAGGCTGTGCTTGTCTTGACTTTTCCTCACTCTTTTCTAATTTCGCGTTTCCACTTTAGTCCTGGCTACTTGTCCTAGCGTCTGTCCGTCCCCTTCCCTTCACATCCTCTGTAATCCTGGGGGGCTTTGGGCCTTGAAAGGCTAGCCCTGCTCAGGCTTGCACAGAGGAAAGGTGAACTGCAGTGTTAGTAACCTGGGACCTGGAGTGCTCCTTAGCCAGCTCAGAGCATGGCCTGCTAGGAAACAAGGCGCAGGGAATTGTGGGATATGGCCTTGCTGTCCCTAATAATCGTGTTGAAGGTACAGCCTCCTTTTCTCGGCAGCTGCGGTTACGGGCGCTGGCTAGTCCATCTCACAGCTCACCAAGGAACAGACAGAAGACAAGCAAAAGGCGGCCTCCGCACGACCAAGAGCTTCTCGGTTTCTTTGTACAACATTCTTTGTCACTGCAAAAAGCAAACAGGACTATAAAAGAGCATGTATAAGGGGGGAGGAGGGGGGAGTGGGTAGGGATATGGGTAAAAATGAGAATTAACTTGTGGCATATACTGGTACATACTTCCTAATGTTATATGTGATTTTGAGATGTATATAAATTGTACCAATAAAGAATTCAATTAAAAAAAAAGCAAACAGGACAAAGCCAGTAAATGATGCTTCTTATTGCTTTGAGAAATATTTATAAATTTTTGTACGGTTTTGCACACTGAATGTTTCCTGTGTCCTTTGAAATCCAAAAATCAGATACTCTGTGATTTTTAGTTAACATAGTCTGGGGAAGTGAAATGTTCTGCGGGTTTTCTCGTTTTCTGTGCACCGTCCTTTGCGCTGGGAACCCGAGGGTGAATCCAGTAGGGCTGGACTATCCGGCAGCACCAGGGCACAAAGACAGGAGAGGAGAAAGCTTGCAGAGATTATCCGAGTCAAATTGGCAATTGTGGTTGAAGACAATTGGAATATCAGCTTTGTGAGGATTTTCAATTTAGAGAAGAGTTTTACAGAAATAAGCACATATTTTCTTCTAATCTAATCACTGACCATGTAAGGTTTGACACAGTCCGTGGCTGTGGAGCCGGAAGTGGCTTCCGGGCCGCACGTGGTTTTGCGTGGGCAGCAAACGGGTCCAGGCAAGGGCCACAGCGTGACGTTGGCTTCCAGCGATCCCGGAGCTCCGAAGAGCCGAGTTTACCCCGGTCACGGAGAACGCAAAGCCGAAATGGAAGCCTGAGCTGTTTTGTTGCAAAGCATCGCGTGGGATTTTCGAGCAGATAAGGTTTGACCCTCTTTCAGCAGCAGAGGGGAAGGTCCCGCGGGACGGCGGGCCCCGAGACGCCGCGTGCTCTGCCCTGCTCGGCAGAGGGTTTCTGGCCCGTGGGCTCCGGCCGCCTCTTCCTCGGGGCGGCAGCAGGGGGAGCGTCCTGAACCGCTGCCTTTGAACTTCGGGAGCCGCGTCCGCTGCGGTGAAATCATGCAGGACCCAGGTGGCGACTGTGGGACGGATTGCCCCGCTGAAAATGCAAGACGACTCCGTCTTTTCCTGCACGGGGGAAATCGTGACCACGCTCGCTCTGTCAGACGACGCTTTCCCTCGAGTTCCAGGTCTCGGGAGAGAGCCCTGCGCTCCCCTGTGTGAACCGAGCGAGCTCCGCACAGGCTCCTTCTTTCCCTCCGCGCTAGTGAGACTCCTACAGTCTCTCGTGTCCCATACTTTTGGCTCGGAGAATAAATTAATAAAAATTACAACACTGTTTTCACCAACATCACCAAAGGGCTGCTTTTTCAGCTGTCGTTAGATTACACGGGCCTTTGTGTTCCTTCTGTATTCGAGCGGTCTTTCCTATAGCATTTAAAGGTCTTAATTCTGCTCTCTTTCCCGACATAACATTCTTCTGTTTTCTGAGGCAACGCTCCACGATTTGGGGGTTACTCCTGTCTGTGGACGGCTGCTCTTGTTCTACGAAGAGCTCAGCCCCAAAGCCAAAGTCACCCTGCATTTCTTTCTCTTACAAACCGTGTCTGAGGCCCCAGCATTCTGAGTCTTAGGTGTCTTGGTGCTCTGTGCCACTGCCGCCGTGACCTGGTCCCAGCTCGTCCTCCGTGACGTGGCTTCTCCAGCGGCCTCCTTACTGCTGTCCCCGGCCTTGCCCCCCGCCTCGTGCCCACCCAAAGCCATAGGTGCACGGGGCGGTGAGGTCAGATCCTGCGCTCTGCCCGCCCAGGCCCTTCCTCTGGCTGCCCGTGTCCCTCCGAAGTCCGAGCCACTGCGACGGCCTCGTGGTCTTATGGAACGTGCACCCTCTCTTCGCCCGTGGTGCCAGCTCGACTGCTGCAGGTTTCCCTGGGACTCCCGGCCTGGGCTTCTCGGGGCGAATCTGTGATTTATTTTCCCTACTTCTTTGTTCAAAAACTGAGTGTCAACCTCGTGAACTGTACCTTGACAACATTTCCTAAACGTTCTCCCTAGAACATTTCACAGCAAACATAGGGCACACTGATTTTGGTTCTTCTTCGATGTACTATTAGCCCTAAGGTAGCAGGAGTTTAGAGTTATCACTTATTATTGTCGGCAACTTCGTCTACTGATTTAGGGCTTAGCTCAGGTGTTCCACACGCATCTGCTGAGTGGTCAACTGGCAATTTTGCTTTTCTCTCACATTTTTCTTCCTGCTGTACATCGTCACCACATGTCTCACTTTCCCGTCTGCAGATGATTCTCCACACAGTTCAGACTTGTCTGGTGAAACTGCCTTTCACTCGCTGTCCTCTGCTTTTCCGTGAGTCTGAGCGCTTCCCTCTCTGAATGGTGTAAGCGTATTAAAGCACGTAATTGAAGAGTGGAATTATATAGCTGCCTTTCGGTGCGGCTGCCATCAGGGATCAAAGCAGTGTTGCTAAAATGCTCGCGCTCCTGCTCCCCACTGAGCTCTTCTTCTCTCCTGGCTGTATCCTTAGGTCTCTCAGACCTAAGGTAGGTGTCTAAGCTTCAGATTCATGACACTCAAGTCCAGTGCAAAGGAGACGAGCTTTTCTGTGTTTGCTTTCCCCAAATTTCCTGATATCTGAAGCCTCTCTGGGTCAGGTGGGCGCAGATGAGTCCCTGCCTACCCACCCCAGCTGCCAGCAGACAACCATGGAGCGCTGGGCCGCAGAACAGCACTGCGTCTTAGCTGCTCTGGTCTGGGCTACGGGCACTTACTCCTGGGAGCAGCCTGTCCATTCCATATGAACTGAGTGACGAGTGTGGATCCTCAGGTAAAACATGGGAACTGTGTTCAGAAGAAGAGAAAGTGGATGCCCAAATTATCCCTGTTTTGTCACCAACATCTTCTAGTTGTCCAACCAGTAAGACTCCTCTTTGCTTCTTAAGTATAGTAAATCACTTCCGATTGCAGATTATAACATCTTAAGGTACCTTGTGCATCTCTATAACTCTTCCTATTCTTCCTGCAGCCCCGGTGCAGGCATCATCCTTGCACCAGCATTTGATAACAGCCTTTAAAATGGTCTCCTTCCCCAGAGTCATTTCAATCCTTACAAGCGTTTGGTCACTGTTCCAAAGAGATTTTCCCCAAGGGTCCATACAGGGGTCTCTCTCCTCCACAAATGCTCAACTATACCCTAAACAACTTCAGCTCTTGCATCTGCGCCAACCTAAAATAACTGCTGGCTCTTTTCAAACATGCCTGGATGGGCTTTCTCAGACATGCGTTGGTAGCTTTCCTTGCTCCAACTCTTTGTTCACCTGGAAAGTTGTTTTCTTGGCTCCTCACAAGGTAGATTCAACTGTTCTTACGTATTCAGGAAATGCCTTTCAAGACCCACTGCACGTCACCTTTCCCAGGTCCCTCAGCACCAGCTCAGGTGCCGCATCTCAGACTTCCCTGCTCGAACGAGGCCCGGCCCTTCGTCTGTGTGTGTTTCCTCATGCGCCTCTTGAGCAGTCTGAGGAAGCTGTGGTATCTTGCACAGTGCTTGGGGGACAGTAGGCCTTTAATAAGTGGTTACTGAATGAGTAAATCAAACGTAAATAACCAGAGGACACTATTTGGTATCTAAAAACATTGTCAATACGGAGCAAGTACCTCATAAAAAGGTCAAATGAAAACCACAGCATGTTATTGGACAAAAGGCAGAGAGGGGGGCATTAGGGCAGGTAATCAGAGACAGGAATGTGAGCAAAACACATTTTGCACATAAGATCATCTCCAAAAAGGTGAAATTAGGTGTGAAGGTGGGCTAGCCGGTGGGGCGGGAAATGACTACAGTGTGGTGGCGGATGCCAGCGTGGTGAAACGCGCCCCATTCATCAGGATGAGCAGTGCACACAAACGAAAGTGTGGGAGAAAGTAGTGTACATGCTCAAGAACTGTATCGCCTTAAATATCCATTTACCAGAGAAAGATGAAAGCAGATAATAGATACCTGATGACAGATTAGGAGATCTTTCGGTAGTTTGCTTATTGGAGGGCAATTATACACTTCATTGTCATTGACATTTCAGCTGCAACTTCTTTTTAATAATGTGTGTGTGTGTGTGTGTGTGTGAGAGAGAGAGAGAGAGAGAGAGAGAGAGAGAGAGAGAGAGAGAGAGAGAGAGAGAGAGAGAGGCTTTGATGATAAGCAACACAATTGACCTTTATTAGATCTCTTCAAAAGTCTCAGGATAAATCCCAAGGCAGACGGTGAAGGTCTCGCTTTCCTCAGTAATTGCTAATAAAGATTAAACATGTATGGAGAGAACATCCACCGGTACTAATCACCTTCTCCACGGGAAGCCTGTTCACAGGGCTTCTCCACACAAGCCGCGGCCTTGTGCGCAGGCCGGCGGTCAGCTGTCAGCCGTCGAGAACGAGCTGAGCCTGTCGCCCCCAGATGGCCGCGGGGGGGCGTCACACCTTCAGCGTCCCCGGCAAGACCCGGAAGTCCCGCCCACATGTGCCTGCGTTGGGCACCGAGGAGACAACGACGCTCCTTTGCTGACACCTGACCTGCTACAAGGATAAAACCCAGTGCCTGAACTTTCAGTCCTGTCTCCAGTAGGCGCTCCGGTATTTCCTCGCTCCTTGAGCTGGGAGGACTGCGCTCCGGTGGCCGGAGGAAAGTCAGCAGGGTGTACACGATGCTCCGTTATGAAAGAAAGAGTCCTATGAACTCATTTTAACGCTCTGTTTAGCACATGATCTTTGCTCAAATAGAAAAGGGCTTATGTGACAGGCTATTGAGGAAACAGAAAAACAAATATTCCAGGAAGCTTCATATTTATAAATTGTCGTATATGTCCTTTGGGGTATGTCTGAAGACGTCAGGTGACTAGGGCGTCACCTGAGGCCACAGCAGGTGCCCACCACGGGTGGGCCCGAGGGAGACAGCGCAGAAGAACCGTTGCACAGAGCAACGCCCGCAGCGCTCAAGCCCTAATGACAGTTTTTAAGAAGGGGGCAAAGAGGGGTGACTGAGTTATTCATCTTTTTCAGAATTCTTGTGTTCCCGGATAATGGGCTTATTCAGTAGTGCTGTGGGTTTCCCCGGATGATAAAAGGTCCCTTCATCTTTCAGTTTTCCAGGGGGTTGGATATTTCAGCCTTTCTGAGAACTCGACTCTATAAATCACCCCTTATGGTGTTACAGGCCGTGCAGGGCAAGGGTGTCTTCTCTGGGATGCTATAGTCATCTCCTCAGCTGGCCCAGCTTTCTTTGGTCTGGTCCCCTCCACAGCTGCCTGTGCTTCTCCTTACAACACCCTTGCACGGAATGCACAAGGGTGTGATTCAGCTCAAACAATGGGCTGCCATTAGGTTTAAGCAGCACGTGAATATTCTACTTAAAATACTCAATACATCAAAGGTAATTTTGTGGATCACTGTCAAAGAAGACGTTTACTCTCAGTTAAGGTCTAAAAATGGCTGGCACTAGTAGAGGGCTTGCTGCACCTCAACATGCTTCTGAGCGGTGGACTCCCACAAACCACGAATCGTTGTGAGTTCCTTTAACTGAGGCTGGTTTCGTGATTTAATTCAAATGTGAATATTTAAAAACTGGTTTAGTACAAATACTAAAACAGAGGAACATAAGACTTCCAAGTCTTGCACTCATAAAGTACACCAAGTTTTACAAACTATGAAGACTAATCTTATAATTCTGTAATACGGTTAGAATAAAATGTGTTTATGGGAAATTCATTGCCAGCTCTCTGTTGCTTTGTGGACGGGTAATCTAAATGCACTAAGTGTACTAGGACTAAGTGTACAGAGGACTTTAAAAATTAAAAAAGTGTAAATGATGGAAAAGGCTATGATGCATAAGGTGACATTTTCTGCTTAAGAACTATGTGGAAATGCTATAAATGAAAAACTGTGTCTATATTTTATTTATGATTTTAATATGTAAGCTCACCTGTGAGCCCTAGGTTTCAGTTTTGAACAGAAGTGGACTGTCAATAGCGGTGTAGTTTGTTGCGGGTTTAAGACAGTGAATTACTCCAGAGCTAAGCTTTGACTCATTGCCTGACACAGTAGGCCAAGGGTCAGCAGGCTCCAGCCTGAATTCCTTAAACCTTCTATCTAAATTGGAAGTTTCAATGATTAGGTTGTATTTTTTTTGGACTTTGATGAGTATTAAAAGCATAATCTATATACTTCAAAGCTTGGCTGCCGTTCCAACTAAACATAAAGTACATGTGACTGTTTATGGAGCAATATTTGGCAGAACATTACAATTGTTATAAAAAAAACACAGGGGAAAAATATAGTCAGTGTCAAGTTCAAAATGTCAGTGAATAAACATACTGAGATTCTTGTTAGAGTTTTACAGATTTTCTATTTTTTTCTCATTTTCACAAACCTGAGCTTGAAGAGATTTCAACCCTTGCTCCAAATACTGCTTCAAGAAAAAGCACTGCAAAGAGGAAGTTTTCTCCCAATAGCCTTCGTTGTCTCTTCTCGCTAAAACAAATGGCTTGAGTGTGAGGATGACACAAAGTCGAAAGGTTAATGGCCGCGGACTGAGTCCCATTTGCCTCACTGAGAATGTGATAAGCATCGTCACATTGTGTAGTGAACACCATAGCCATGTTATTTACTCGCTTTCTTCTAAGACTGTGGTGTGCTGCATGTGAAATGGGGCCGAGTTTATTCACTAAGGGCAAGATTCCCCTTCTGCGGCCCTAAGCCAAGCTCTCTGGGAGCAGGTCTCTGCCTCTTGGTTGTCGTGAGGACCCGGATGGGTCCAGGAATCACACCTTCCATGGAGCCTGCGCATCCCTTCCCGCTCCCTTCCCTCAACTGACTTTTTAACCAGGCAGATTCTGAATGTGGAAAAAGTACAGTAAAGTGTGCGCATTTGTTAGAACACAGTGTGAGAAATCTTAAGAACTAAGGAAGGGGGTATGTGGGAATTAGGGAGGGATGACTTGTTTTATGGGTTCGTAACTCTCAAAAGGAAAGTGGAAATGAACTTTCAGTACAGTTATCGTCTTTCTTTAAGATTCTGCTTTACCATGTTGGTTCAAAGCTTTGGAAAATCTTCGCTTGCCTTCATCCGCATGGATCTCATGCTGCACAGAGGCCTACACAGCTCTTTTCGGCCTACATTTGATCCTTGCTCTTGCTGGGTAGCAGTTCAGTGGGTCTCTCTGTGTCGATTCTCCTCTTCTTATGCGTTAATGCCTGTGGCTGACTTCACAGTCCTGGAAACTTTTATGTATCAGCAGATTATAAATATGATGGAGAGGAAAACAAAAGGGAAAATCAGGGAGACAAAAAGCAGTAGCTCATGAGCTTCACAGTCTTGTGCTGTGATGTCCTAGCGTTTGGTAAATGGACACGTTTTCAGCAGAGTAAATCACGGGCTCTGTGTGACACTCGTCCAGACGTGCAGGGCTTGGATAAGAGGAGCCACTAAGTACGAATGCAGCATCTTGCTTCTATTTCAGTTTTCAACGTTTAGCATAGAAACTGCTGCATAGAGAGAGCTTCGATTTTCATTCAATAAATAAATGAAAGGAAGTGAAATTAGAAATGTGAACATAGGAAGCGATCATACTTATGTCTAGCAAAGCTAGTATTGGAAGTCAGCACATCCTTCGAGAAGAAATGTTAAGAGTTCACACGCCTGGGAGAATCTCAGATAGGAAGAAATCAGTGACCAGAGTTCATTCTGTTGGAAAGATGCCTATGAAGTAGGGTGTTTATAAAATACTATAACATTATTTTAAGGTGAGCCATGTTGAAAATTAAGTTTGTAGAAATGGTAACAGCAAAGACGCCTCAAGTTTGGGTATTTATATTATTTATCCATAACATAGGTCTCTTTAGGCAGAGAACACTGCCAAGTATTTCCTCGAGGTCTTTTGCCTCATCTACACATTCATTTATATTTTCTGTGAAATGCATATTCCATGACTCTTTGAGTCCTAAAATACCCTCTTTAAATGCAACTTTTTCAATGTCCTGTACAGCCAGTGAAAGCCATGCATGTTTGGAACGTGGGAGGCATAAATCTTAAGGGAATGACTCCTAGTGGTGAAAGGCGAATTTACGTAAATCTAATGTGCCTCAAAGTGGTTCATTTTGTGAGTGAAAGGGTACAGTTTGACCACTAGATGGCAGCATTCTGAAAGGCAAAAAATGGTAAAAAGCCAAGATGATGCTGTATTTTCTTAACAATCCTTTCAAAACTATATTTCTTGTCTTAAATTTATCTTAAATTCAAACTCCTGATTTCATGTGTTTCTCTTATTTTTAATAACATTGGAAATTTCTCAGTTGAGAAAAATAACGACTTCCTTTACGTGCTTCCTTTATGTGTTTAATTACTAAACTTTAGTAATTTAAGTGAAAATTGCTCTGGGAGCTTATCTCTCATGTTCTTAGAATGTCTCTTCCAATTTACACAAAAGGTAGAATGTCAGAAATCGCTTATCTCAATATTTTTAAAGCAGTTAATGAGTACTTTGTTTACTCTGTGTCACTTAGAAATAGTGTAAGAGAGATTAGGTGCCATACAAAAGATATTAATGAGAAGGAAAGATATTGAAATAATTTCAATATGGGAGTTCCTGTTTTTAAATGGCATCATATATGCAGTTACTGCTTTCTTGTTCAACAATAATCACGAATTTTAATGTTCAATATTTAATATTCAATGTTTTATCAAGAATTTTCAGTATTTTGCAAGAAAAATTATATTCAATAGTCCACTGTTTTAAACATTTTTTTTGAGACAGGGTCTTGCATTGTAGTTCAGGCTGGCCCTCAGCTCACTATGTAGCCCAGGCAAGCCTGAAATCAGCAATCCTCCTGCCTCTGCCTCCCGAGCGCTGGGATTACAGGCATGAGCCATCACGCCCGGCTGTTTTAAACATTTTAAGAACAACAGTTCTCACACCTGAATTTGAATACAAGTAGGTTTCTACAGGGCCTACTCTTGTAACGTATACAACTGACGTATGATACGTCATCTGTATTCCCTGAAGTCAGGCCTGACATATTTCTGTTCCCTTCTGCCTCATCTGACCATTGGTGGCCAAGCATGGTGGCTCAGACCCGTCATCCTAACTCCTGGGGAGGCTGAGACAGGAGGATCATAAGTTTGAGCCCAGGCTGGGCAATTTAGAGAAACATGGCCCCCAAATTAAAGAGACAATAAAATCAAAGGGTTCAGGGTATAGGTCAGTAGTAAAGCTCCCGGAGGCTTGATTCCCAGTACCAGGGGAACAACAACTACTAATATGACTTAGTGTTGAAAGGCCTTTCTCATCCCCGGAGCCTGCTGAAGCTCCAGGACCTCATCCCACGCGGACGGGCCACGTGGATCACTGGACTTCCGGGTCATGTCAGTACCCGGAAGGTCCGATCAGCACGGAGGGCCGTTCCATTCACACTTCTTGGAGCTGAAGATGAAACCGAGCCCATAGCAGCCAGAAAATTATGTCATGTACAGCACACACACATAAAGGCAAGCAAGTTAAGGTTAAGATAAACTGATAAATTCTTTTATTTTTATATGCTTGGAAAAGTACCAAGACCTATTTTAAAATAGTCGTCATCACTTCCTTATTGTATTCACACTTGCTATTTATAGTAGGCTCAATTAAAAATCAATCTATGAACTTATTTGTGCTGTTTTAACATATCACCTCATGAGCATGTGTTTGGATTTAGTAGCTTTTTAAAAACTCACTGAATTTTTTAGTGATAAACTTGATCTTTACTAGGCCTGCTTGAAGAACTGAAAGGCTGTATGGATGTCAGTCCTGTTTGAATACAGCCTTTGTAAATGGCACAAGACACCACCGTGGCCTTAAAGCCACAGGCTCCTATTCCACCTAGTGTCTTGTCCCTTCCTATTCAGTAGGGAAGAAGTGTGTTCCTGAAAGTCACAAGCAGAGGGAGGGACACAAATTCTTTTAATAGGTTGTAAAATGAAAGTATGGACCCAAACCTCAGGGTGATAGTTGTGATATCGCAGTGTGTGGTAGAAAAGACCAAACTCCAGAGCTTGCAAAAAATATTTGAAGGTGAATGGATTGGGGAAGCTTCAATTCTCCCAGTCTCATAAAGGTGGTAACAGGATGAGGAACCAAAAACTCTGAAGGAAACTGTTTCCGAAGGGACATTTTTATGTGCAGGAGTCCTGCTCCACAATTGCCCTGCAGGTCGTGGTTTGAACAATGGCTGTTCCATGTCAGGGTGGCAAAGGGGTTTCAAAAGTTCTCTTTTGACCTGCAGAGTGGGATGCCATGGGGAGCACGGGGGGGCCTGGTGGGACTGGCTTCCTAGCTCCTGATAAGTCAAAGCAGACAAAGTCAAAGTAGTAGTGATCCTAGCGCACTACGATCAGCAGGATTCCCAGGCCCAGAGGCGCTGAGCATTTCCTGCGGGGCTCTCAGGCAGCACATGGCATCATTTCAGCACCTGTCCACAGGGCTGATGCGAGGTACAAGCAGGCCTCAGCCGGGAGAACCCACAGAGCGTCCTGTATTCCTGGTACAGGTGAAGGAGGGGGCAAGAGCCTGGCAGAAGTAGAAGTGGAAAGGCTACATTCAGGCATGTTACAGAAGTGGCAGCCAATCTCCTACATGGTCTGGTCACTCTTGTAGGCAGATGCCCCCCAGAAAGAACCTTTCCATATTAGCCAGGACTGACCCGGCTGTGAAATTGCAAAATACAAAGGTATAATTTCACAGCTAGTGAATGAGAGGCCCATCAGCGCCTTCCTTGGTCTGCTGTCGATCTCTGCGGGGAACCAGCTGGTGTTGCACCAAAGGACTTAGCTGCTCTATGGAGAGAGACAGGTAGAGGGGAGGCAGCTTGCCAACGA
The DNA here is from genome assembly GCA_004025085.1 of Thryonomys swinderianus. Classification (NCBI taxonomy): domain Eukaryota; kingdom Metazoa; phylum Chordata; class Mammalia; order Rodentia; family Thryonomyidae; genus Thryonomys; species Thryonomys swinderianus. The sequence continues at coordinate 16,946 of PVIC010007434.1, read as the reverse complement.
TGGAATGAGCCATGTTGGAAATGATCCTTCAGCCTCAGCCAGTGCGGGACTGTAGCCTAATCAGACATCTCTCAGGACAGCAGAACAAGACACTTCAATTTCCGGTGTGTTTGTTATGCTGCAATACTTGGTAAAACAGACTTTGTTACTAGGAATGGTTCGTCTCAACATGAAGTCCTAAAAACTGACCAAATGTGAGAGAGATTTTGGGACCAAAGGGCAGACCAGACAGATCAGAGGAGAGTGCCTGAGAAAGAGTCAACAGTATCCCAGCTATTGCTAGCATAAGCTGGATGGCTTATGGGGAGGCTTGCTCTAAGAGCCAAAAGAAAAGAAAGAAACAAAGCATTGGAAAACTGGCGGATCTTGGTTAGAGGCTGGCAGAATGCTCAGCAGTACTGAGGACCGGTTCGTGGGGACAGGTCGGGGAAGCGGAAGGCTGCAGGATGAATCATGGATGTGACATCAACTGTATATTTTATTTCCACTATTATTACATTGCTAGAGTGTATCATTATAAAACATACCCCGATGCAGAGTCAGTGTGAGCTCTGAGCTTGTCTTCTGCAGCAAGACCATCCCTCTGGGTGCGTCGGGACACTGTGACACCTGAACTATGTTTCTCATATTCCGTGAGCTCTGTACTCTCCGCAGAAAACCTTGCTTCTCAGGTTGGGTGCTGGAAATGGGAGTGATGTTCTTACTGTCTTTGTGAGGATCTCTGGTTATTCTGTTTTGATCTGAGGCCTCAGGGAAGGAGGCTGCTCCAGGCTTGATTTCAGGTCACCACCGTCTGGGGTCTCGGAGCGCAGCCTCTGTGAGCGTGGGTGAAGCTGACTCACTTGGCTTATTCGCAAGGGGTTATGGGTCTGCTTCTTTATGGTTTGAAGGTTTCTTGTGGGTTGGGAAGTGATGCTCAGATGCCCCCGAAGACTGAGCTAGGTGATCAACTTATTCGCAAGGGGTTATGGGTCTGCTTCTTTATGGTTTGGAGGTTTCTTGTGGGTTGGGAAGTGATGCTCAGATGCCCCCGAAGACTGAGCTAGGTGATCAACCACTGGCTGAGACAGAGAAGGCCCTGGCTTAGGTTCTTAAAATCCTGACTAGTGTTTGAATCAGGTCAAAAATCCTCATGTTCTGCCAACCCCACAGTTCCAACGTGGCTTTGGAAACGGCTGCTTTGTCCACTTATTTGAAAACAGTTGCCACCTCCTCCCCGAAGTGACAGACTGAGTTCCTAGAACAGGTTGAATATATCATATAAATCAACAACTCCTGCGGCTCATCTTGTGTCACTGAAATGTGCTGCCAGGGGCGGCCGTTTTTGTAGAAGAAATCTCTGGAATGGTCTCGGAACTCGGAGCCGTCTTTGGAAAGCCGTCTCACATCTGTGGATTAGGGGAGATGAGCACATCCTGTGCCGATTTTCTCACAGATTTGTGCAAACAGATCTAAGTTAGGGGCATCTGCTTTAACGAGGTCCATCATCTTGTTCTGTAAAACACGGCCAAGTGACAGTTTCGGCTACGTAGCATTTCTCCGTGGGTGACACGTGTGGACATTTTCATCCCGAAGTGACCTGTTTGGGTCGAGTGGTGGAGCCACAAAGTCATCGGGCCATGGCAGATGCAGAGCTCTCAGATACTGATGCTAAATGATCATTTACTTTTCTGCTGTGTACGTATTCGAAGACTCAATAGTTCTGCAGCTGTGGTGCTGGGTGGTGAGAAAGGGCACATGACGCATCCTCACTCATCTCCTTCTGAAAACTACATCCCACAAGAACACATTGTGCCTGATCGTCAGCACCAGCAGATTCATCAACTGGAATCACTACCAGTGTGACTAAAAAAAGCGTCTTTGACACTTATGCAGCACAGTATTCTCTGCTGTTTCATCAGTTTATCCAGTTACGGGGGCCAAGGAGGGGCTGGGGACTCTCCTAAAAGTTCATGAAGAAATATCCTTAAGCAGGATCAACTCTGTACCAATCGCAAAGGGCTTCTTGGCTTTTTTGATGCGGTTAGGCAGCAAGAATGATGCTCTCCTGCAGACACACTTGTTGATTTTGCTCTTTTCGTTCCCTTTTTTTTCCCTCATAAAACTCCAGTCTTGCCTTTGGTTACAAGACGTTTGGTCTCCGTGTTGCAGAACATTTGGGGAAGTTCGAGTCTTTAGTGGACAGCAGATCACCGCATATTAAACAGGGTGAGTTTGGAGAAAGCAAAGGGCTCATTGCATTAAGCCCATAATTTAAGAATCTTGGTTTATTTTATTATTTTAGTTTACTGGTACATACGCGCAGGGCATAATGTTTATCTTTGCTGTGGGAAGCTGGTGCACACACATAACATATCTCAATTCCTTTTTTTGTGTCCTTTGCCTTCCCTCTCTCCTCTCACCACCCGTCCTTGGCATTCTATTTTAAGTGCAGCTTTCTTTCTGTTGTCACTTTTAGAGTCTGATGTTGTCGCATCACTTTTCAAAGAAGATCTCCAACAAGACTGATTTTTTAATTCATTTTGGCTACGGTTAGCCAGGGGAGTGTACCAAACCTCTGACAGGCAGGCGTGCAGTGCGAGAGAGGCAGGACGGCAGGCCACATGCAGAGTAAAATTAGTGCTGGATTTTGACTTCAGCCTACCGCCAGAGGCAGCTGTACAGCGGAAGTTCACCTGCTGCCGTAACATCTGGCATCAGAAGCAGTTTAAATGTGACGTGTCGCTCACTGATAGGGTTTCAAAATGAGTCTGAAAGCAGCTGACTGCGGTCTCCGTGCAGCCGGACCGCTCTGCGCGTGTGAGTAGGCATTCCCAGTTACGGGCGGCGTCACTGCTTCGGCTCCACCTCGGGTCGCCAGGCACTGGGTCCTTCCCTTGTGCTGTTCACAGGAGGGTGGTGCTCGGGCGAGAGCCTCAGGCTGCCTCTGGTGTGGCAGGGGGCGGACCTCAGGCTGTCGTGTCAGCAGCGAGGAGAGCTGCGCATACTGGGAAACGGTGCTCACTTCTGCTGCTTACCCGCTGGGGCGCGGCCAGGTGCCTAGCGGGTCACAGAGTGGTGGTGGCCCACAGCCCACGGATTGGGGACCCCTGCGCTGGAGAACTTAAAATACCAAGCTGCCTGAATTTGTTGTGATTCAAAGTAAGTTTTGGTCCTTTTTCCTAATAGCAAATGTCATGAAAATTAAGAAAGTATTAAGATCCAATCTAAGTTTTGGGAAAATCTGGCCTGAAGATGATGTACCTTGCTAGGATCTCAGAAATACCTCAGACGATGTACCAGAGACCTGTTGGGAAGAATATTTCATTAAGACAATGCAGGAGATACCGCACGTGCTTTACAAATTGATCAATAGGCCAGTGAGTTAATTCCCTTGCGGCCGGGGGAGGAGAGGCTGCCACCAGCTGCAGCTGTTTGTCCTGTTGGGAAATGTCCTTGACCTTAAGGAACTGTTTCATTTGAGATTACATCATTTCCTAAGGGCATCCAAGGTCAGTGACTGGTTGGTGCTGAGATGGAGAGGAACAGTCCTATTGTGTCAGTTTGGGACAGCTTGGAAAGGCCGCCCAAGCTCCAGAACTCTCCGTGGAGTCAGCTGCGGCTGTAATTGTCAACACATTTTGGCCCTATCCAGCTCTACACTCTGCTCAGTTTTTTTCTTTCTACTCTCAATGTATCTGTTGAGAATATTCATTATGCACGGAAAGGAAAAAGGTAGAATTCAGCAGAGGGCATCTCGAGAATCGGTCAGATCACATCCATCGTGGGTTCAAGGTACAAACGTGCAAGTCTTTCATTTGGGGGGAGAACCCCTGTACCCCTTGCTCAGGAAAGGACACTAAGGAAATGGGCTTCCTGGGATTCATTTCATTATGCTCAACCATCCAGGAGCTCAGAGGCTTCTGCCGCCATGGTCCAGAGGGGCCTGGAAGCAGATCTTGGCATCGTTTATGTTATGCTGCTTTTCCAGACATGCAGAAAGCATGAGTTACTTTCATCTAGATTTCAAGGGAGGGGTTCAGAAGCCCTGTGGACGCCCCTGAGAGAGGATACGTACAGACCTGTCAATGAGGCCTGAAGAATGGTGGAGACTTCAGGAAGCTGGAAATGACATGAACACAGGGCTCCTGCTGAGGAAAGTGACGGGCAATGAGCAGAACCCGCCCCAGAGAGAGGCCCTGTGGTGCCACTAGCAAGGCACTCCGTCGGAACGGAGACACCCTAGTCTTCTGGGTCTCACTTCACACCCCTTCTGCTCCAGAGGCCCATTCTGGAGCTATAGGATTTAATGTTTGCTCTGCTAGGTTTCGGTCTTAGTCTTATTCTTTTCTATCCCCGTTTTTCCCTTTTGGAACAGGAAAAATTATCCTGTGCCACTGAACCTGGAGGTTACGCAACAATTTAAAGGTGTCTTGTTAATTTCTTCGGGATGGGGGTCTCACTATGGCTGGTCTTAAACTTACAGTGAACCCTCCAGGCTCAGCCTCCTGAGGGCCGGGATCATAAGCATGCACCGTCACGCCTGGAGACATTTGAAAGACTTTCTAAGGGTTCACAGCTGAGAACAATCTCTGACATTTTGACTTCAAATTTGGAGCCGTGCTGGGATTCTTGAGACCTTAGAGAAAAGATGATTGCTTCATTTGTACAAAGGACGGTTATATCATTAGAATTATGAACTTGTTTCTGCCCTTTCTTGCAGTTGGCTATGGTTTATGGAGACGCAGTTGGGTGTTAAGCTAACACTGGGTGAAATGTGACGTGTGAGCTTTAGCAGGAGCCCGATTAGCTCGGTGGCAAGCTGGGACTAGAGAAGCACCCTTCTGGGTGTGTCTCAGTAATAACGTTAGCTTTTCTCTCTGGCGCCGGGCCCTTCTTTGCTGCTTTTTTTCTGTGTTCTCCTTCGCAGTCACCATGAAGGGAGCAGCTTGGATGCGCTGGGCCCGGCTGCCATATTGCTTCTTTCTTGGAACCAATCAGTCCAGGACTGAAAGCTCTGGGACTAGGAGGTAACATGAACATCCTCTAAGCCGCAGCTGTTGGGTACCAGCGACTGGAGAGCTGACCGATACATATAGATCATATTCAATTAAATAGGGAAAATTTACAAATACAAGTAGAGCAGTATCACACAACTTTGAAAATGTACAAGATGCTAAATACAAAGTTAAATGCTTGATAAGTATTTGCTTGGGAAATATTTTCTGAGCTCAGACGAGCTCAGGTGCTTTCAGGGTGGTACGGACATAGACCTGGGACATAATTCTGAACTGGAATTTTATTATTTCTCAGTTCTCAGTGTTCGTCAGTTAAAAGTACTTCAAAACCTCGACTTTAATTCACTGTAGAAATAAAGCACAGAACAGCTCAAATGATTTAGCTAAACCCAGGGTTCCGAAGTACTGAATGTGTGCCACACTGAACCTAGCTTCTCAGGGCCAGCAGACCCATCAGTGTGAGCTAAGTCAAGCTGTTCTGAGCTGCAGCCCCTGGGTAACGCTGCAACTGGCTTCCACTGTCTTTAAGAAGTGAGTACAGAGACCAGCAAAGGCCAGGGTGCAATTAATTATCCATTTGTTGGCATGAAAACAGAAAATCATGAGAACATATTGCATATGTAATGAAGGCTGTGGAATACCTAGGTTTGAAGTGAAGAAAGTGAGGACTGTAAAAAATGGCTTACTGATTGTTATTCCTGCCCAGCGCTCTGAATTATACTCCTGGTTGCTGTCATGTGGCATGCTGCTGGGTTGCTATTTTACATTGCACAGAAATAACTGGAAGTTCTTATTTCTTTTGGAAGAAAATATGAGCTGGATTAGAGAAGTCACATCCACCCACGGAAAAACTAAAATATTCTCTTTGTAAAGATGATAGCATGTAAGGAACTATTCATAAGACCAAACCTTAGAAAATATATTAACAATATAAATATTGTTTCTTAGATTAAGCAAATCTAGTTAATTCTAACTGTTCCATCATTCATCTTTTTTCTGGTTTTATGAATTTTGCTCTGGATACTAAATTAACAAGATTACTATAAACTAACCACAGAAAGGTAGAGAGACAAACCACCAACACACAAATTATTTAAGAACCATGTGATTAGAGTTTAATATTAATAGTCTGTAGGTCTAGGTACAAGTAACACTTATTCTGGGGAAAAATTGCTTACGTTCAAAATGAGAAGATGAATGTGAGGAGATTAAACAACCCATTCAAACTGGATTGTCATGAGTTAATGTGTAAAGAGATTGAAAACAGATGAAAGTATTTTAAAACACAAAAGGGGGACTTTTGAATTTCTTTGAAATATTAAAGTAAATAGCTGTAGAAAATGTTTCTATTTTTTAAACTACAAGGAAATGAATTGCATATTTATTTCATTTCAAAATCCAAAATACATGAAAGGAATCCTCTATGCTTTTAAGTCACAGAATTCTATGAAATACTTCATTACAATAATCATTCAATAATTTCATTTTTAGAAATATTTTTCTAACTTTCTAGAGGATTGGTTTTTCTTTTCCAAAAAAAGCTATAAAAATTGCCTTATTTTTATTTCTCATAAACAATGATCTTAGTGAATAGATGAAAAAAATTTCTTTAAAAATTCATGTACTTTAATGTTATTGCTTAGCAATATGAAATTAAAATGGTTACATTAAAAAAGTATGACAATCAAGGATAATTACATTTTTATTTGAATATATTAGGTATGAACTGTACTAATTCAAATATTTTGGTGTTTAAGATGTCAATGCCTAAGCTCTCTTTAAAAATTCTGTGACAGGGCCGGAGGGTTAGCTCAGTGGTTCCGGCGCCTGCCTTGCAAGAGCAAGGACCTGAGTTCGATTCCCGGTTACCACATATAATTCTGGGTGTGGTGGCTCACGCCTGTAATCCCAGCACTCGGGGGGCAGAGACGGGAGGATTGCTGAGTTCGCGGCGGCTTGCCTGGGCACCATGGTGAGCTCAGGGCCAGCCTGAACTACAAAGCGAGACCCTGTCTCCAAAAAAAGCCAAAAAAAAAAAAAATTCTGTGACATTTATTTCTTTAGCATACTATTTTATTTTCTTAGAGTGTAAAACTAATAATATAATGTGACTTTATAAAGTACTATTTCAGAGTATTACTGTGGATTCTCCCAAAGGGTTCAATGAAAGAAAGCTTTGCGTTCTCCTACTTGTAGAAAAGCAAGCTTCTCCCCTCTGTTTTGTTTCAGATACCAGGCATTGTTAGAGAAAGTTACCAGACTTGTTAAAACATGAGTCTGATAATCATTTAGGAAAATTATGTCACACGGTAACCTGGTTAAACAAAGTATAGCTATTACTAAAATGAATTGAATGTTAAGTGATACTTTAATGATTAAGTTTGGGCTCCATAACCTGCATGCTTTATTTCAATTTTAATACCTACCATTAATATATCAGAAACAGCATGACTTTAGCTTAAGGATCACGTGTATAAGATCTGTCATTGCATTCAGACAAAAAACCTGATTTATACTGAAATTACTGTGAATAGCGCTTGATGTCTTATTCTTTCATTTTTGGGATTAGTTTTTAAAATTTATATGATGGATAGTAAGAATAAATGCAAATAATACATTATGGTTTCATAGCAGAGCCAGATTTCACATAAAGTATAGCTTCATTTTTATGAAAGGAATACAGTGGGGTGTTTCACTAGGAAATTAACCCAAGCAAGATCATTTCTATTAATTTACCTGAAGTGTATTTATTATTTGTAGGAAAGATGTTAGTAGCTAATACTGAGTCTCTTCACTGGATAAATGACTGACTCATTAAAAGTCAAATGTAATATTTATTTATGGGTATTTTCAGGGTCTTTTGGTCATTCGATGACACTCCTCAAAAATATCCAGAAAGTTGTGAATGCTGAGATGTATCCATAATCTAAATAAAATACAATTTTAGAGTTTATAAATCCTTTAAAAGTTTCTAAATCTTGAAACTGAGATTTTTCTTAGTTTCTTGGTAACATCTGTGATTACATACACACACACAGACACAAACACCAACTTATGTACATATATGATTTGCATAAATATTTATATAATATGCTGAGATTATATATACATTTATTTAAACTGAGATATACATATATATGTATTAGGCCCACATCTATCAAAGTGAAAGAGCAAAATGAGATATTATTTTAAATGACCTCATCTTTTAATAGTACCATCAGTAATAACTTAGTATCAACACTGTCACACAGTGCTGTCACTTTTCCCTTTCTTCATCTCCAAACACGCACGTGTTTTGAGGAGGACACGAGTGTCGTCAGTGTTGTAGCATGACAACCACTCTTTTCTGCTCTGCATTTAAAAAGGGGAGGTGAGGGCCGGAGATTTACCTCAGTGGTTCTGGCGCCTGCCTCGCAAGCGCAAGGTCCTGAGTTCGATCCCGGAAACCACATACAATGCTGGGTGTGTTGACCACGCCCACCAGCCATCAATACCACATACCACAGTGCTGGGCGTGATGCTCACGCCTGTCATCCCAGCACTCAGGAGGCAGAGACAGGAGGATTGCTGAGTTCGAGGTTTGCCTGGGCTACATAGTGAGCTCAGGGCCAGCCTGCACTACAAAGCGAGACCCTGTCTAAAAAAAAAAAAAAAAAAGAAGGTGAATGGATTGTGTGTCAGGGCCTCTCTATGTCCTGCAACCTCGGCATGAGCACTTGAGCTTTAGACATCATGGTGAGAAGTCTTTTCCCTCAGTGACAGTTTTGGGACTGGCAGGAAAAGCATCTAAAATATTAAATTAGATCTCACACAGAGATCTTTTGTTTTTTAAAAGTCATTTTGAAATTATCGTGGGCTCATAGAGTGGTCCAGCTCTTCTTGCAAATACTAGGCAGAATTTGTTCTGAAGCATTCATTTTATTTTATTTTATTTTAATTTATTTGAGACAGGGTCTCACTTTGTAGTTCAGGCTGGCTCTGAACTCACTATGTAGCCTAGGCTGGCTTTGAACTCACAGCAATCCTGCTGCATCTGCCTCCCAAATGTTGGGATTTATAGGCGTGAGTCACCAAGCCTGCATGAATCACCATGCCTGGCTGAACCATTCTTGGAAAGAAGTATGTATGGCTCATCAATACGTGAGGAACTGTCCCACACCATTGGCCACTAGCGAGACACAAATGAAAACACTAAGACTCTGTCTTGCTCCAGTAAGAATGGCTGCCATCAAGGAATCAACCAAGAACAAATGCTGGTGAGGCTGCATGGAGAAAGGAATATTTCTGCACTGCTGTGTGTGTGTGTGTGTGTGTGTGTGTGTGTGTAAACTAGCACAGCCATTACAGAAATGAGTATGGAAGTTTCTCAACAAAACCAAAACTAGGAATCCCATTCAACTCAGCAGCCCTCATTCTACACATCTGTCTGAGACAGTTAAAGTTGTCATATTACAGTGATACATGCCGCCCGTGTTTAGAGCAGCATAATTCCGAACAGCAAAGCCTTGGGAGCAGCCGAGAGGTGCACGAAGAAGTGAGTGGATGAAGGAAATGTGGTGTTTATACAAATGGAGGACTGGTTTGGTATAAAGAAGGATAACTTTGAATCATTTGTAAGAATATGGATGGGCGTGGAGGCCACCCATTAAGTGAAGTAAATCAGACATAGACAAATATGCTAATTTCCCTTATATGAGAATCTAAATATAAATAATGAACCAAGTAAAAGGCGGCTGATAGGACATAATCATGTGGGTTTTTTGCCAGACGAAAAGGGGATCAAGAGGCGGTGAGGGAGGGGATGTGTGGGATGGAAAGAGGATGCACAAACATGTCGCGTGCATGTGAGCACTCCTCATGAGGACTATAATCACTGTGCACTGCAAACATATGCTGATAAAAAACTGAAAAATTAAAGATGAAAGGAATTAGCTGTAACAGGGGTGTCGCTCGGCCTGTGGGGGCTCCTGCTCCTTCCTGTGCTTCTCTCCTCCCTACTCATCTGTCTCATCTCTGTGTTGGTGATAATGTGCAAAGGGCCAGAAAGTATTGAACCTGTGAAGTAGATGTACTGTTGCTGCCCTGGGCCGGAATAAGTTCTGTCTGGCTTTTTTACCCTGTAGCAACTATAGATACTGAGGACAGCAATTTATACTCTTTTTGATGTCTCTGGTAAAAGCATTGTTTTGCAATTCCGGAACACAGTACGTGCTCATACACATACCAGTATATCACAAAGTTCCCTTAGGTTGTTTAGGATAAACTCAAAGCTGTTCTGTCTCAACTTGTCTGAGTGATCCTGGTTCTCGTCACTTTTATTAGAATTCTCTGTGTCACCAGGTAACTATAGCAGTGTCTTGGGTGGGGGCCAGGGCTGGGATTTATGGTGAATTAAAGTCACATCCTTGTATACTGTTCATGATGCTCTTAGTTACTCTACAGAGCAGAATGCGAGGCCCTTCTTGGTCCTGAAGTTACCTATTTCACAAATTGAATATATTTTTTTCTTTGTTATCAGAGTTTTGTTCTTTCTTTATAAATAGGCAACTGGTAGTCATTCAATGAACATCTGCCATTACAAGTACCGTTAAGAACAACAAACAACAGGCCCTCTGAGACAGGGAAAAGCTGAAAGCGTTTAGTCTTTGATTTGGAACCAAACAAGAATGTTCACTTTCATTACTCTTCCTCAAGTAGCGCTGGAAGCCTTAGCCAGAACAATTAGGCAACGGAGATTAAGAAAAGGCATCAGTTTGAAAAGGAGGAAAGTCCAAATAACCCTTGAATAGAAGACATGGTCTTTTATTACAGGCCCCAGCAAAAGTAGAATTTATGATTGGATTCCATAAAAGTGCAGCATATAAAATAAATTGAAAGTTAGTGGCTTTTCATATAACAGTGAAAAATAGGCTCAAAATGAAATTAGGAAATGCAATCTCATTCAAAATGGCCACATACAGGAAAATAGACTAGATAGGCATAAATTGAACCAAGGAAGTGAAAGAGCTCTACATTGAAACAGTGGAAGAAATTATAGAAGACACACAGGAAAACCCAAAAGACATACCAAACTGAGGGTTTGGACTAATTCATATTGTTAAAAATGCCTATGGTAGGCAAAATGATCTACAGATTCAATGCAATTGTCACCAAAATTCCAATGCCTTTCTTTACAAACATAGGTTGTAAAAATCACAAAGTTCATGGAAATTCAAAAGATCTAGAGTAGTCAAACAGTCTGGAACACAGACTAAAGTTGGAGATATCAAATACCTGACAGAACAATATAGGAGAGAAAGAATAAACTTCCTGAGATAAAGCACTGGGCTTCTCTCCCTCTTGAAGTGTTTACTGGCAAGGAATAAGCAATGTTTCTGTGTTTTTATTTTCCTAAAACATATATCTCAGAAATCTGTTCAGTGCTTGATTTTCAGAATGTTTTATACACAGAATTGGTAAAAATCTGGATTTTCTTCAGTTATCTCATTTTAATATATATTATTTATACATTTATAGATATTATGTATACACACACACATAGACAATCTCATAGAAAAATACGCACTGAGGAACCCAGGGAACTCATGAGCAAAAGGAAAGTCCAGTATTTGTGACAGCATCATTATAAATTGTTTGTCATGGCAGGAAATAAAGGGCAATTACTTTCATTCTGAATTTTGTAAGTTGTAGTAAACACAATACCAGGTTAATTCAGTAAAAGTAGGTAAGTTAAGTGGGTGTTTTTAGAATCTCATGTTTATTCAGTACCAGGGATTGAACTCAGTACCCAACCCTGGCCAGGGAAGCGCCCGTGCCACTCAGCCACATCACGGACATCCCCTGCATTTATTTATTTATTTATTTATTCATTTATTTATTTATTTGAGACAGGGTCTCACTTTGTAGTTCAGGCTGGCCCTGAGCTCACTATGGTGCCCAGGCAAGCCGCCGTGAACTCAGCAATCCTCCTGTCTCTGCCTCCCGAATGCTGGGATTACAGGCGTGAGCCACCACGTCCAGCATTGTGGTATGCGGTGTTGATTGTTGGTGGGTGTGTCTCCACGCCCAGCATTATGTGTGGTTACCGGGGATCGAACTCAGGACCTTGCGCTTGCAAGGCAGGCGCCGGAACCACTGAGCTAACCCTCCGGCCCACCTGCATTTATTTTTCTTAGCCCCTTCTTTAAGAAATTTCCTCACAGCTGTCTTGGACAGAATGTTTCTTTTTGGGTACTTTGCACAGCCTACTATAGAAATTTACTGAATGATAGCTCAGTAGTGGGACGGAGTCACACATCTGGGTGTCCAGCTGGACCTGCGGTGCTGGTCGTGATGCCAGGTGGTTTCCGGCTGCCCTGAAGGGGAACAGGGCACATATCAGCCAAGTCCGATGCTTAACAGTTCTCCGTGTTCACTTGTGAGTGAGTCACAGCGTGATTACTGCGCATCGGTGCTTGGAAGTAAGTCGCAGCCAACCGTCCACGGCACATTTGCAACTCATTTTATTCAAAGTTAACAAATGTTCAGGAAGTACTTTAACTGAAATATGTGAAAGTACTCTTTCTGCTTAATAACTGACTTAAATACATGTTCGCTGTAATTACTGAGCGAGTAGTTTAGTCTACTGTGACAGTAAACAATGGAAAATATAAACAAGAATCCTTCCCAGCACACTCTAAAGGGTAAAAGCCCTGGGAAAACTGATGGAATTGTGCTTTTCATCACACAATTGAAAGTGGTTGGAGATATTTGTTTATACTGCTGCAAGGTTTTACCTACCATATTTATTAATAAGGGATATTGAAAAAAGACCAAAGACCTGAACATATAGTTGTATACATTGTAACAAATTATGTATGTTTCAAAGGAGAAAAGTGGGTTCAATCTTACATATTCTAAAACAAAATATAAATATGGCAAAAGCATCAGAGTAAACAGAACTGCTAGGCAGGATACTAACAGGTGCTTTGAAAGTGAATTAAAACACAAATGTCTTTAAACAGTGAGCCTCCACCTGTTTCTAATGTCTAAAAATCCAGTGTTCCGATGATTCTCAAAACAATGGTCGAGGAATAAATATGATTTGGAAAGAAAATAAAAGAGTACTTATATAGGGGGTGGGGAGGGGTGGGTGGGGAGGGATATGGGTAAAAATGAGAATTAACTTGTGTCATATACTGGTACAGATTCCCCAATGTTATATGTGATTGTGAGATGTATATAAATTGTACCAATAAAGAATTCAATTAAAAAAAACAATGGTCGAATGAATTAAACAAATATCACTTTCCTAGGAAGGTACGGTGGTGCATGCTTGTAATCCTAGCCCTTGGAGAGACTGAGTCAGGAGGATTGCAAGTTTGAGTTCCCCTTTGCTATTGTGACAAGGACTAGTCTAAAATATAGAATAAAATAAAAAGTATGAGAATGTAGCACAGTGGCAAGGCACACATGGTTTGTTTCTATTCCCAGTACTGCAGGAAGAAGGGAAGAACGGAAAGAAGGAAAGAAGGAAGGAAGGAAGGAAGGAAGGAAGGAAGGAAGGAAGGAAGGAAGGAAGGAAGGAAGGAAGGAAGGAGGGAGGGAGGGAGGGAAGGAGGGAAGGAAGGAAGTTAGAAATTATTTTCCTCATTTGGAATGAGAGGAAATGAGATTATTGGATTTCATAGTTCAACCACATTTCATTTTTCAAACTTTATCACCTATTATGAAAAAGTAGCACAGGATTTCATTGCAGTGATGAGCCGCTCAGTGAGCTGTCCTCTCAATATGCTGCACAGGAGCATTGTGAGATTCTTACATCTGTTTGGTTCTTAGCTGTCATGCACATGTTCCTACCACCACTCATACAGCCTTTCAGTTTCTAAGAGCATCAAGTGCTTGAGGACAGAACATGTGTGTTTTCCATCTAGCATAATTCATGGCATACAGTAAACATTCAATTCCACCAAGAGATATTCTCTGCATATAACTGTTATTTCAATGATACACTTTAACTCTTTTGTAACTGCAGGAAATTCATCACATAGTAACTAAAGGCCATTCCCCTGAGTCTCCTTTTAGAACAGCTTTATACTTAAAAGCCAGGCAAACAAGCAACCTAAACTCGTTTCTCTGTGTTAAGCTAACATGGGCATTTAAACAGATAATATGGCGCTGTGCTTTTCACTAAACTGGGAAAGGTTATTTTGGAACTGCTGGGACTTTAGATATTTGAAGTAGTAATTACTTCCTCCGTAAATGTTACTTCTTAGAGTCAAAGACTGTTTTCTTGTTGTTGTTCCCTTTTACTTAAAGGAAAATGTCTTTTACTCTATCATGCTCGGCGGGGCCTCTTCTTACCTGCCCGGGGATGTGTGAAGTTCAAAGGCATCATCGTGAGACATATTCAGTATCTAACATTTCACTCAGCACTTCACAGATGTAACCCATTTTAGAGCCACAGAAAGTTTGAAAAGTTGGTGATGTTATGTGCCTGTGTCCATCTTCTATTCTATTACGTTTCATTCTATTGTTTTCTAGCCCATTCACCTACTTTTTTATGTATCTCTGTATTTCCATCCGCCCATCCATCTCTGATGCTGAGTGAGCCAAATCTCCACTTGGTAAGTGACATGGTAGTCAGGATCATAATGCAAGGAAAGCCATCTCCAGTCCTTATTTTTGGTTCTTTAAAGCTCTGAGTCTTCAGCGACAAAATTTACCACATTTTTGCATAGCTCTGGATCCATGGCCTGTTTCAGCGAAATCTGTGCACTGTCATTTATAAAACAGTAGAACTAAAGATATGTTTCTATGATGGTCTTTAAGTACATACTCTCAAGTCTGAACTGTTTAGACTTCAAGAACATTTCTTTGATAGGAATGAATGGCGTATCAATTCTTACCTGATGCAGACCAAAACGTACACGTTAAGAGCCACTGCGATGGTTTGTAACTTACCGTAGCCTTAGGTTTGGTCCCAGAATTGGTCACTGTGGTGGAAGATGGTAGATCAGTGGACTCAGTACTGGAGGACAAATCTGCTTGGATCTGATTTGCTGAAATCGTATCTGCTCCACTTTCAGTGTCTGATGCCACCTCCTGTTAAAAGGAAGCATACCAGTGAGCATACTCCGCATGCCAGTTTCTCCCCGGAGGCACCTTTCCACAGCCTCTTCCTGTCAACACACGCAGAAGCGCTAAAGACTCGCTGATGTTGACATGTCACTCAGGTTCATACATTATTTTGTAAGACGCGCGTATTTTTGTGGGGTCTGCAAATGACTGAGACATGTAAGATTCTACTTTGCTAACTTAATAGTGTGCGGCGGGTTGGAAGGGCTGGCGGTGGGAGCTTGTGAGGTGATTGCAGTAGGAATTAGGAGTAGAAACTCAGACACCCCCTTATCTTCACCATGCAACACTGAGTGACTCACCGAACACTGCACGTATAATAACGTTCTCTCCCGTCACCAGGGGGGCCCCAGTGCACACCACATGCAAAGACTCACCACGTTTCTCCTCCCCTTACTCTCTTCTCTGCTTCCATTAGGCCTGCATGGCCACATCTACTACAATGGCCTAGATCAACCAACTTGAGTATCTGCATATATAGTGAACTATACACTGAGGATGCAAATCATGTTTTCTCACGTGTGGTACAGTTCCCTTGTTTGAAAATTGGTACAATAATACCCACTCAGAATTTTTATGAAGGCTGGCATGTAACAAATTTCAATTAGAGTTAACTGTTATGATATGTATCATATATATATATATATATACACACACACACCACAGTAAGTATCATCCTTATGCCTTCTTAGTAACTATACATAGTACAAAGTCAAGACATTTGTGGAATGTACTCAATCACTCTATAACTTCAACAGAGGCTATGCAATTTATCACATCATCTCTTTAAGCTGTAGGTGACTTGATGGCCCAGAGGAAGCGTGAAGGTGGGAGAAAACAGAGAAAAGAGCTCAAAGGTCCACGGCAGTCTCTGCTTTTAACTCAAGAAAATGCTGACTTAAATATCTAGCCCTTTGTCTATTCTTTCTATATATCAATTCCATCACAGTCTACATTGTCAAATACTTGCCAAATTTCTGACCCTACCCTTTAGTATTCTCTTCTTCTTGCATGTGCTCTGGTTACACTGGCCATTTTTTCATTCTTCAGTGACACCAAGCTGCTTTTTGCAGCAGGGAGTATTACCTCACATGAAAGCACCCATTTACACATCAAGTGAAAGGCGTTCTCTCCCTTCACTCTCTACAGTACACCGTTATCAAATTTATTTCACAGTATTTTACTTACATCTACCATCTATCTGTCAATCAATGAATCTATTAAGCTGCTTACCTGCCTATCCACATATCAATCCACTCGCTTTATTATTCTTTTGTGTTTTTCATCACAAGAGCAAGACTCACCCGTCTTATTCCTGACTTGTCCCCGTGCCTGAGAATTGTTCTGGTGCACAGATCTTTGTCACTTAATATTTTATGAAAGAATAATCAGGTTAACAAATATTAATATCTTTTATATGAGTGGTTATATACTTGGCATGAAGTTATAACTCATGGGTAGCATTAAAATTCACTAGTCTAATTGAAATGGTATGTAAGATAAATACAATGTAATGAATATGAAGAGTAAAACTGCTACTTTAAGAACTCTTTAAGAATGAGAGTATGTTTGTGGATGTGTTTGTGTGTGTGTGTGTCCAAAAGCAAAACACTAGTTGTAACAAAATTTCTGATTCCATAATAACTCTAATCAAAGCCATCTATTTTATTTTTTACTAGAAAAAACTATTTTATTGTAGGTAAAATAGGATTCATTTAAATTTCAAATGGAATTAATAATAGGTAGTGACAAACAGAAGGTAATTGATAAATATCAATTGCATAATCATGAGTAGCAGGAGATTTAGAAGTCATTAAGATTTGACCTTTCTGG
>PVIC010007433.1:0-51068 GCA_004025085.1 Thryonomys swinderianus | reverse complement strand
CCAAAAAAAAAAAAAAAAAAAAAAAAAAAAAAAAAAAAAAAGAATACATACACACATACTTTCTGTGTCACTTCCTACCAAGATCAGGGACAAGGATTATCCATAGCAGTCAATTCTTTTTCTTTTAGGCATTATGGCGGGGGGGGGGGTGTTAAACCCAGGGCCTTGTGCATTCTAGGGAAGTGTTCTACCACTGAGCTATATGCACAGCCTTTGTATATTTCATTTTGAAACTGTGTCTAACTAAGTTGTTCAGGTTGGCCTCCAACTTGGGATCCTCCTGCCTCGGCCTCCTGGGATTACAAGTGCGTGCCACCACCCCTAGCTCATTCTGGTTTGTTCTATTCAACACAGGACTATAGATTCTAATAAAAACCAGTTAGGTAAGAAGTAAAAGGCATGCAGATCAGAAAGGAAGAAGGAAAATGATTCACAGACGACATAATCATGTGTATATAGGAAATTCTAAGGAATCTACCAAAAAAGAAAAAGAAAACAGTTAATAAAGACATTAGAGATAATAAAACTATTAGAGTTAATAAGGTTAAAGAATGTAACACCAATACTAAAAAATCTGTTATACTCTCAGCTCAGTGGGACCTGCTTATAATCCTAGCTACTTTGAAGTCTGAGGCAGGAGGATCTTAAGTTTGCAGCCAGCCTGAGCAACTTAATGAGACCTTGTCTCAAAATGAAATAAAAAACAAATGCTGGACGTGGTGGCTCACGCCTGTAATCCCAGCACTCGGGAGGCAGAGACAGGAGGATTGCTGAGTTCGCGGCGGCTTGCCTGGGCACCATAGTGAGCTCAGGGCCAGCCTGAACTACAAAGCGAGACCCTGTCTCAAAAAGCAAAAAAAAAAAATAAAAAATAAAAAAATAAAAAACAGTGACAGATGCAGCTCAGTTGTACAGCCCTTCTGGATTTAATCTCTAATACCATTAAAAAATGTAACAATTATATGGGCCAGGGATATAGCTCAGTGGTGTCACGCCTACCTGGCAAGCTCAAAGTTCTGAGTTCGATTTCCAGTACCAGAAAAAAAACACAAATACATATATATGTATAAATATGTATAGGTACACACACACACATATGTTAAAACATGCTAAGGCTGGAGGTTTAGTTTAGTGATTCTGGCACCTGCCTAACAAGCAGAAGTCCTGAGTTTGATCCCCGGAAACCACATGCACCAATACCAGGTGTGGTGACTCATGCCCACCAGCAATCAGTACCACACACCACAGTACCGGGTGTGGTGGCTCATGCCTGTCATCTGAGCACTCGGGAGGCAGAGGCAGGAGGATTGCTGAGTTCCAGGCTTGCCTATGCTACACAGTGAGCTCAGGACCAGCCTGAACTACAAAGCGAGACCCTGTCTCAAAAAAAAACCACAAAAAACATGCTAGCAATTACCATTCTGAGCATGAAATTAAGAAAACAATTCCAGGACTGGGGACGTAGCTCAGTGGTTCCAGCATCTGCCTTGCAAACCCACAGTCCTGAGTTCAATCCCCAGTAACCACACACTACAATGCTAGGCTTGGTGGCTCACACCTGTAATCCTGGCACTCGGGAGGCACAAACAGGAGGATTGCTGTAAATTCGAGGCTTGCTGGGCTACATAGTGAGCTCAGGGCCAGCCTGAACTACAAAGCGAAACCCTGTTTGAAAAAAAAAGAAAAAGAAAAAGAAAACAATTCCAGCCAGCTATGGTGGTATATGCTTATCCCCATGCTCCAGAAGCTGAAGCAGGAGGATTGCTGCGAGTTCCAGTTCTGCATAGTGAGACCCTGCCTCAAAAAAAAAAAAAAAATTCCATTTACAATAGCATCATTAAGAAAAAACTACTGAGGTCTAGAGATGTAGTTCAGCCATACAATGCCCTGAGTTTGATTCCTGATACCTAAGAAAATACTTCATAACAAATTTAACAAAAGAAATATAAAACATCTGCACTAGGGCCAGAGATTTAGCTCAGTGGTTCTGGCACCTCCCCTAGCAAGTGCAGGGTCCCTGGTTCGATCCAGTAACTACATACAATACTGGGTATGGTGACTCATGCCCACCAATAATCAATACCACATAACACAATGCTGGGCGTGGTGGCTCACGCCTGTAATCCCAGCACTCAGGAGGCAGAGGCAGGAGGATTGCTGAGTTCCAGGCTTTCCTGGCTACATAATGTGAGCTCAGGATCAGCATGAACTACAAAGCAAGACCCTGTCTCAAAAAAAAAAAAAAAAAAACAAAAAAGAAAAGACAAAGATGGGGCTCAGTGGTACAGCATCTGCCTCACACACATAATGCCCTGGATTCAACCCCTAGTACCACACAAAAAGAAAAACCAAATGGGAAGGGAAGAAAGAAGGAAGGAAAAGAAAATGACAACCTATGGAAGACGAGGAAGTATTTGCAAATTATATCTCAGGAGAGACTGGACTCAGGACTATATACTGAACCATAACAAGCACCTGGGAGGCTAAAACTGGAGGGTCACTGAATGCTGCCTTGACACTAAGAGAACTGTCACAAAAGAAAACAATCCAAAGGGCCGGGGATGCAGCTCAGCGCAAAAGCGCTAGTATTAACTCCTAGTGTGGGAGGAGGCTTACAATTGAATAATAAAAAGATAATTACCTCCACTTTTAAAGGGACACAAAAGATCTTAACAGACTTCCTCAGACAAAGATGCACAAATAGCCATTAAGCACTTGAAAAGGTTATCATTAAGAAGATGTGAAGAATCCACAAAGAGATAAATGCACTTCACATGCACTGGGAGGCCAAACCCAAAAAGACAGATACTAACAAGTGTTGGTGAGGATATGGGAAAACTGGAATCTTCAGTGAGAATGTAAGACAGTGCAGTCACACAGGAAGACAGTCTGGAGGCTTCTTAAAACATTAAACAATTGTTAAGGGTTACCATATAACCTGGCAGCAATGCCACTGCTAGATTTGCTTACACCCAAGAGGAATGAACACATCCATCCACACAAGAACTAGCACCTGAGGATTATTCCTAAGAGCCAAAGGGCGGAAGAGGAAATGCCCATTGGCTGATGAGCAGATAAACTGAGCCAGGAGACCCAAGGCAGTGCCAGGCTATAAAGAGGAGTAAAGAGCAGGGCAGGGCTCTGGCTGAGCGCTTTGCCTCCCACACAGGAGGCCCGGGGGTCTACCCTTGCATGGCAAGAAGAAAACAACCCACCACGAGCTGGCATGGAGCTCTGCCTAGCACGGGTGAGGTTCAATCCCAGATCTTACAAAAAAGAAAAGTGCGAGCGCTTCGTGCAGCATGAATGAGCCTTGAGAAGGCAGTGAGCGCAGGAAGCCGCACACCACAGCCACACACGGTGACCCCACAGCAGGCGGGGTCACAAAGACAGCGCAGATTAGTGGTCACCAGGGGGGTGTGCTTAACAGGAATGAGGTTTGGGGAGATTAGAAACCTCTGCAATTAGACAGTGGGCGATTGTGTAACTGCGAAACGACTGCATTTCTCCTCCACAGGACTCAACACAGGCTCAACCCTTGGCCGGGCGAGCGCTCCGCCACTGGGCTGCGTCCCTGCTCTTCTGCCTTCGGTCTCACCACGTCACCCAGGCCAGCCTCAAACGTGCCATCCTCCTGCCTCAGCCTCCTCGAGGGGATGACAGGCATGTGTGCAGCACCAGGTCTGGCTTGAGAAGTGAAGGGAAGAAGGGTAATATTGGGGTGGGGGCAGAGCTCAGTGGCTGAGCCACTGCCCAGGATGAGTTTGGTTCCAGCCTCGATCAGCAGTGTAGCGGAAAACGAAACAATGCACGGGGGTTTCCACCTTAGAAACCTGCCCACTGTGCCCCCGGATGACTAAGACAAAAACAGAAAGAGAGAGAGCAAGAGAAAGGGTGACTTACAGCTCAACAAAAAAATTTAGAGGGGCTGGAGATTTAGCTCAGTGGTTCCGGCACCTGCATAACAAGTGCAAGGTCCTGAGTTCGATCCCTGGTGACCACATACAACAAAATCAGGCATGGTGACTCACGCCCACCAGCAATCAGTACCACACACCACAGTGCCGGGTGTGGTGGCTCACGCCTGTCATCCCAGCACTCGGGAGGCAGAGACAGGAGGATTGCTGAGTTCGCGGCGGCTTGCCTGGGCACCATAGTGAGCTCAGGGCCAGCCTGAACTACAAAGCGAGACCCTGTCTCAAAAAAAAGGAAAAAAACAAAAACATTTAGAGAAAGGAAAACAGAAAGTACAGGGGCTCCCCAGGAAGAGGCAGAGCCAGGCTGCCAGGTTGCCAGGGACCCCAGCCAACCACTCACTAGTCCTCAAGGAAAGCCCTGTGATAACAGACACACACATACACAAACAACACACACGCACGCACACAGCTTCTGCGGTGTGTCGTGTGGCCAACACACCTGCCCTGCCTGCCCACCCCCGTAGGGCCTGGATCCCAGCCTGGCGTGGAGCAAGCCCGGCCACCTTTATTTACTGAGTGAGCCCCACCTAGACATGGAGACGTAGATGGATGATAAAGCAGCACAGAGAGGAGGTGGGCTCCCCATCACCTGCCACGGCACGAGAGAGCCCAGACACACCCATGGGCACTCCCTTCCAGTGGGCGGGATGTCAACATGGGCAAACAGGTAGGACAGACAAGGGGCGGGATAAGCGCTGCCAAAACAAATCAGAGAGGGCACCGGGAGGACAGCAGCAGGGAACAGCTGAGTGACCGGGAGACTCTCAGGGAGGAGACACTGAAGCAGAGGCCCACGACCAAGGCACTGAGGGTCCAGGAAAAGGAAATAGCAAGACCCAGGGCAGAGACCCAGAGGTGGGGCCGCGTCGGAAGGCCCTGCGGCCCTTTCCATCCTAGCGCTGTAAAAAAAAGACATCCGAGTAGGTCCAGAGCAGGGCAGAGGAAGGGGGGCGGAGATCTGCGCCTCAGGAGCTGTGGTGAGGGCTCAGCTTTTTTTTTTTTTTAAACAGGGTCTCACTTTGTAGTCCAGGCTGGCCCTGAACTCCCTCTGTAGCCCAGGCAAGCCTCAAACTCAGCAATCCTCCTGCCTCTGCCTCCCAGATGCTGGGATTACAGGGATGAGCCACCACACCCAGCACTGTGGTATGTGGAACTGATTGCTGGTTGTGGTATTGTTGTATGGGGTTACCGGGGATCGAACCAGGGACCCTGCATTTGCTAGGCAGAGACGGGAACCACTGAGCTAAATCTCTGGCCCAAGGTCTCACCTTTTAACAGAGGGAGCTGGGACCATGGAAAATTCTTAACAGGGGAAGGGCGGTTGGTCACATGGGCCTCCGTATCCAGAGATTCCAAATCTGAAGATTCAACCAACAGTAGAGGAAAAATACCTGAAGGCCAGGTGTGGCGGCACAGGCCTGCAACCCAACACCGGGAAGGCTGAGGCAGGAGGATCACCACAAATTCAAGGCCAGCCTGGGCTAGATAGTGAATTCAAGACCAGCCTACCTCAAAACAAACAGTATCAGGTAGGATCTGCACAGGTTCTATGCAAAACTACCCTGTAATCAGGGGCTTGAGCACGTGAGAGCTGTGGCCACAGTGGGAATTCTGGAACAGAGCCTCATGGGTATCCAGGCCCCCCTCAGTCTGCACAGGGAGAACTGGCCCCCCCAAGGGGGTTCAAAGGTCAGAAGGTAGAAGATAGAGATGGAGACAGCACTGGGACTGGTGGACAGTGACAGCGAAGGGACAATAGATTAACAAGAAACGAATAATGCTGGCCGCAGTGGCACACACTTAGAATCCCAGCCATTCAGGAGGCTGAGGCAGGAGGATTGCAAGTATGATGGCAGCGTGATCAATAGAGCAAGACCCTGTCTTAAAATAAAATAAAAAAGCAGGGAAAGCAGCTTAGCGGTAGTGCCTGCCTAGCGTGGGTTCAACCCCACGCATCACAAAAACAAATCAGAAAACCAATGAGGCTCACGCTGTACTGATTGTGCAAAGATACCCCTTCCTCTTTCTTTGTAGAAATCAGCAAGCTGATTATAAAACATGGATTTAAAGGGCCTAGAATAGCCAAAACAATTTCAGAAAGGAACACAAGGGAAGCACACAATCTGTCTTCAGCACTGAGCAGAAGGCTACAGTACTAACTAAATGTGACACTGGCAACAAGACAAACCCACCGGTGAGGAGTCAGGACGGTTCCGAAAGGACCCACGCAAATCCAGCCAACTCATTCTGACCAAGGCAAGTCCACAAAGAAAGGCCGGCGTTTCCCATAAACAGAATCCCGCCGCATGTTATGACACGCCTGTCATCCCAGCACTATGAAAGCCGAGGCAGGAGGATCATGGTGAGTTCAAGGGCAGGCTAAACAGCAAGACGTTGTCTCAAAAACCAAAAAATAAAAGTAAAGAAAAAGAAATAAAATATGGGAAAAAGATCTTGGCAGAGTCACACACTGAAAGGTCATCCCCATGCAGAGAGCACTCCCCTCACTCTGCGTACTTCCACAGGCTAGGACTTCTACAATACTTTTTTTTTTTGACACTGGGTCTCGCTTTGTAGTTCAGGCTGGCCCTGAGCTCACTATGGAGCCCAGGCAAGCCTTGAACTCAGCCATCCTCCTGTCTCTGCCTCCCGAGTGCTGGGATGACAGGCGTGAGCCACCACGCCCGGCACTGTGATATGTGGTGTTGATTGTTGGTGGGCGTGAGTCACCGCGCCCAGCATTGTATGTGGTTACCGGGATCGAACTCAGGACCTTGTGCTTGCGAGGCAGGTGCCGGAATCACTGAGCTAAATCTCCAGCCCTTGTTTCCCTTTTTTTAAACCAGCACATTTTTCTTTCCCCTTATTACTTAATCCTACCTACCATTTCCCTTTGAATATTTTCTATTTCACAATATCTATCATATACTCTAGAACTCATTTATATCTTCAGTTTCTCATACCAGAGAAAAGATAAGGTATTTACACATCTGTGACCTATTTACTTCATTTATAAGTATGTCATCAAAGTACATCCATTTGGGTATAAATGACTCAAACTTATCAGTCTTTATGGCAGAGTAATACTCCATTTTATTTAAAAACCAAAAAACACAAGTTCTTTATCCAGTCTCCTGTTGATGGGCATTTGGGTTATTTCCAAGATTTAACTATCACAAACTGGGCTGCTATGAACATGGGTGCACATATGTCACTATGGTATGACTCTTTTAATTCTTTTGCGTATATTCCTAGCAGGGAAATAAACAGCAGGGTCAAGTGGGACCTCTAATCCTAGTTTTTTTAGGAATCTCCGCACTGAACTCCATAGACGATGTACCAGTCTAAATTCCCACCAACAGTGGAGAAAGGTCCCCCTCCCCACCCCAACAGTGAAGAAGGTTCCCCCCCAACCCCGAAGCCTTGCCAGTATTTGTTGCTGGTTGATTTCAAGCTAGCAGCCATTCTCTGTGGAGTGAGATGAAATCTCAGTGTTGTTTTCATCTGCATCTCTTGAATGACCAGTGATGTTAAACATTTCTTCATATGCTTCTCAGCCGCTTTTAATTCTTCCTCTGAAGAGTGTTCATTTCAGACGCCCATTTTTGATTTTTTTTTTTCCTGAGACAGGGTCTTGCTTGTAGTTCAGGCTGGCCCTAAACTCAATGTGTAACCCAGCAAACCCTGAACTCAGCAATCCTCCTGCTTCCGTCTTCCGAATGCTGGGATTACAGGCGGGAGCCACCATACCCAGCCAAATGCCCATTTTTGAACTGGGTGTTTAAATTGGAGGGGGCTGGTTTTTTAAATTGAATTCGTTATTGGTACATTTTATATACAGCAAGGGGCTGATATTTTTAAGCTCTTTATATATTTTAGATAGTAGCCCTTCATCTGAGAAACAGCTGGTAAAAATTGTTTTGCAAACTGCCGGTTGTCTTTTTCCTCTGCTCGGTGGTTTGTCTTGCTGTGCAGAAGTTTTTTAATAGGGTGAGATCCCATTTGTTGAATCCTTCTGCTAGCTCTCGTGCTATAAAGGCTTTGTTCATCATCTCTCCCTAAGCCAATGTCTCCCAAGAGTTTTACTTAACCTGTTTTGCAGCAGGTTTAGGGTTTCTGTTTTAATATTTAGGTCTCTAATCCACTTTGATTTTACTTTAGTGCATGTACTTTACTTTTACAATAGTCAGGTAATTTTTTTTTAAGAAAAATTAAGATGTCACATTGGTTTTTCTTTAGTGACTGGGGGGGGGCAAATTCCTGGTTAGTCCTCACTGCAGAAAGCAGCCTGCCCTGAGCTCCAGGGGGCCTGTGCCAGGCAGGGCCACCAGGTGATGCCATCCAGCCCGAGGCCCTGAGCAAGGCTCCATCTGGTTGATTTCCGCCCAGCCATACCTCCCCCAAGGCTGTGCAGCAGCGCATGGTGTCTGGTCACGGTCCTCCACCTTTTTTATCACGGTACTGAGGACTCAGTTCCTTTGCATTGAGCTACATCCCCTGACCACTTTTTGTTGTTGTTGCTGCCATTGCTGTTGTTGTTCTATCTTGAGACAGGATCTGGCTAAATTACCGAACTGCCCAGTTGGAACTGGAATTACAGTTCTCCTGCCTTGGTCTCCCGGAGTGCTGGGCAGGCAGGCGTGCACCCCCCACGCCCAGCTCCCGCATCTGAGCTTCCGGCTCTCTGGAATTGCGTGGCGCTAGGACAGCAACTCCAAAGGCACTGCCCTGGGCCAGGAAGCTGCCACCCTCTGCCAGGACCCTGTCTACAAGTATGCAAGACCAGAGCCCCACAGCCAGGACAGGGCAGGACATTCAGGGCTATGCACCGGGTCCAAGTCGGGGCTCCCTCTGCGCTGGCCTGGCTGTGCCAGGGCGTATCACCCGGCAGGCGGGTGTCACCCAGCTGGGCCTGTTCCTGCCCGCTCCACTCCCCCACCAGCCTGGCAGCTCTGAAAGCCTCTTATCACTGGGCAATGTGTCACGGGGGCAGGGTCTCCAGGGCGGCCCCTCCTAGTCAAGGTGGTGGTGTCCACTCTTCGGGCTCCTGTCCATGGCCACGTCGTGCTAACGGTCAACCCAGCTGATGCAAAGGACGCAGCCCAGGGACCCTGCTGGGTCTCGGCCCATTATTATTTTCTCTTAGCTTGTCACGGCGACTCTCTTTGTGCCAAGGGGGCAATGCCCGGCCCTCCTGGGAGGAAGATACCCTTGGTTCTGGGGCCCTGCATGCCACAGCTAGGTGACGAGCCCTAAATAGTGAGCCTCAGGGCTGCGGCCTGGGCCCCAACTCAGTGATCTGCTGGGAAATTCAATTCTGGTCTTTTTCACTTTGACACAGGGTCTCACCATGGAGCCCAGGGGAGCCTCGAACTTGGCATCCTCGTGCCTCGGCCTTCTGAGTCCACACTCAGGCACATGCCACCACAGTCAATCCCGTTTCCGGGTGCATTCATTTGGCAACAGCTCCTGAGCACAACCCTCGCCCTAGAGGAGCGAGGTTGGGGTGCCCCAGGGCAAGGGGGTGAACCAACACCCCTAAGAGTGAACCTAACACCATTTGGGGTGCCCCAGGGCAAGGGGGTGAACCAACACCCCTAAGAGCAACCAGGCCCAAGGCCCTGGGAGAACTCACTGAGGCACCAGCTCAGGGCAGGCAGAGGCTCTGTGTGGCGAGGGCTCCGGGCCGGGGGCCCAGAGTGAGAGGGAGCTCAGCACAGGAGGCGGGCAGGGGGCGGCCAGGAGGCCATGCTGGGCAGGGGAGAGAGAGGGTGACAGCAAGGTGACAGCCTGGTGTGTCAGAAAAGGCCTTGGCTTTGTTCTGAGCAGGGCAGGGATGGCGCGTGGTGGGAGGAACCCGACCTGATCCAAACTACTCACCCAACCCTGGCAGCGACACTGCCTCCGTGGCCAAACTCAAGGCCACACAGCCAGTGCCACCGCCTCCCCTTCTGTTTCCTCCTCTCCTCCATTCTATGAGTTCTCCATGCCAGGTGCACCTGAAGTCCTGGCAACACACGATTGGAAGCAGCCTCACTGTCTATCACAGGAGGCTGGTGCGCAGGTGAGGGGGCCTGTTGGACATGGAGCATTATACAGCCCTGAAAAAGTAAATAAAGCACCCTAGGAACCAGGGCATGAGCCACAGGCTAGGCCCCAGAGCCAGGCAGGAGGGGCACAAAGGTACAACGTGCCATCAGGTCACCTCTCTCCTACTGCCCCCGCTGCAGCCCCTCCCTGCACCTGGAGGTCAGGCAGCGCTGGCGCCTCTCACTGTGCCAGCCCCTTCCTCCACGCCAGCGATTGCCTGTCCTCGCTGTGCTGGCACCATTCTTTACCACAGAACAAACACTCATAAGAAATGGGTAAGGACAGGGATGTGGAGACAGTGACCTTTCAGATGGTCCCTGGCCCTAGGACCCGAGGGGACGGACAGGTGGCACATCCCAAAGCCAGGGTGAAGCACAGGCCTGCAGGACAGGGGCCACAGGCTCCAGGTTCAAGCCGCCCACTCACACCCCACTGTGCAGGTCCAGTGGGGGCCTCAATTCCCCCCCTGGAGTATGGAGTCAAGCACGGCTCAGTGTTCAGGGCCTGTGGCCCTGCCTGGCCCCACTCCCTCTGCTCTGGGGCGGCTACACCCCACTGGAAAGTGCTCTAAGGGACCCTGTGCGGTTGGAATACTAGCTGTTGAATGACGCAGGCAGGGTGACCCCAATCCGAAAGATGACACCAAACCAACAGAGTGCCACCTGTTCCCTGTGGGTACCAGCATCCTGTCGATCCCGGCCGAGAGGGGACTGGGAGGCTGGAGGCCAGGCTGAGGGCAGCGCTCGCACCGGAAGCTGGAGGGGACGGCAGGGTGGCTTCCTCAGCTTCGAGGGTTTCCCTTTTCCCAAGAACGCTGGCCTGGAGTCTGTTTGCGTAATTCAGTTCCAGGCAGCGGGCGTCTGAGGGGAAGTGTCCCGAGCCCTGCGACCACTGGCTCATGCCCCGCTGCAGCAGGCCGGGCCTGTGCAGGGCCTGGGACCTGCGTTCCCTCTGCCACTTGGTGCAGTCTGCGTCCCCGCCCTCCCCACCACCAGGCCCTTGTGTGAAGCAGCCATGCCAGCCACTTCCCCACGCCCGTCTTTCCTATCTCTGTGGCCTGGGTTCCCCAGCACCTGGCCGGCTGTGGGTTCTGCCCGTGGCACAGCAGGCAGACATGCAGCTAACAAGCTGGAGGACCCGAGAGCCCAGGGCTGCTCCACAGGGCACCTCGGTGCCACAACCCGCACTTCCACTCAATTCAAGAGCCAGCTCCCACGCTCCCTACACCATCACCTCTGCCCTGAAACAGACCCCAGATGGCACTCCAGCTGTGACTTTAGCCAGACTACCCTCTGGCCTCAGTCTCCCTAAGAGCACCAGCCGCCCCAGAATCATATTTTACATGTAACAAAGCCATGAATGTTGCATATGGCTATAAACCCAAACTAGGGAGGCTGAGGCAGGAGGACCGCCTGAGAATTCAAGGCTAGCCTGGGCTAAACAGCAAGACTCTGCCTCAAAAACATGACATGGTGGGCCAGAGACTTAGCTCAGTGGTTCCAGCGCCTGCCTCGCAAGTGCAAAATCCTGAGTTCAATCCCGGTAACCACATACAGTGCTGGGCGTGGTGAATCACGCCTGTAATCCTAGCACTCGGGAGGCAGAGGCAGGAGGATTACTGAGTTCAAGGCTTGCCTGAACTACAAAGTGAGACCCTGTCTCAAAAAAAAAAAAAACAACAACCATGACATGGTGAGTTTTCCACAAATGCCAGCCAGCACGACCTAATCACCCAGCAGGAGATGAAACCGAACTGCCCGGCAGACCCTGGTTTACACTGAGGGGTATCTATGGGGAAACCCCCACACCTAGCAGTGACCTGGCTGCCAGCAGTAACTGGACTCAAAATACACGGAAACAGGAGTCTTCTCTCTCCAGGGAACATCTTGCTTGGGAAGCATGGCGGGTTTTTTTCTTGTATTCAGACTATAGCTGATGCCCTATAAACATCTCATTATTGCCTGCGTTTTTCCAACGCGCTGACACAATAAGAGCCTAATTACAGCATGCTGTTGGCTCTACCCCAGTAAATTAGGGTTCGGCGGATGCTCCCATTTTTCTCAGCAGCTGAGGAGCCTATAATTTCAGCATTTTCATTCAAATCGGGTGAACGCTTGGCAAGTGCTACCGGGAGCCAAGTGCGAATGGGGGATGGGGGGTCCCCACCGTGACATGTGCCTTCCTCCCGTCCTCTGCTCTCACTCAGGACCGGCCCAGGGGACTTAAGTGTCGGGCACCTGGCGAGGGCTCTGGAAAAGAAACCAAACAACCAGCCCAGAGCTGCCACTGTCAACCTGGTGACATGCAGTGAGCAGGGCGGAGCCGGCCGGTGCCCTCCCTGGCTTCTGACTTCACACACACAACGGGTCTGGTTCCGTTTGGGCTTTCTGAGACAGGCTCTCGCTACGTATTTGAGGCCAGGCTGGAACCCAGGCTGAGCTCCCACTCGCAGCCATCCCCCTGCCTCGGGCTCCCCAGTGCCGGGGTGACAGGCGTGTGCCACCACACCCGGTGCTAATGCAACTGTTTGAACAGGACGGGATACCGCGCACATTCGGTCTGGCTCCAGCAGGTCTGCTCCAGGCTCCTCGGTCAGCTCTCCGGATGCAGCGTTTGGCCAAATGCTCTAGTGCTGGGCATTTCTGCTCCTGATTTCCCACCACCATATGCGAAACTGGTGTAAATAACTCTGACATCCAAGTATTTGTTTACAGTCAGGATTCTGGCTTAGAACAGAGCCAAGAACACCTCCAGCTGGTATCAAAGGAACCGGGGAATTGGACGTGCGCTTGTTCATGTGTGTGTGTGTGTGTGTGTGTGTGTCATATGTGAGCGCACCCTGCGTGCATCACACATACGTCAGGTGCATCTTGGAGCCAGTTGTGTTCCTGGTCAGAGCGCTGCCAGTACACATGGTACTCAATTTAGGGGTAAATTAAAGTGAGGTGTTACTAGTGCCGGGCGTGGTGGCTCACGCCTACAATCCCATCACTCGGGAGGCAGAGGATCACTGACTTGGAGGTTTCTCTGGGCTACATAGTGAGTTCAGGGCCAGCCTGAACTACAAAGCGAGACCCTGTCTCAAAAAAAAAATGCAATCATGATTTCCATCTCTTTAAGGAAAAAGAAATTAATATCAATCAACAGGATCCCGAGCCAGCCAAAATCACCAAAGGCCACTGTCTTCTGTGTCACAGGCTCAGCTTCTCTGATTCTTAATCCGCTCCCAGGACATAGAAAGCATCACAGTCTCACTGTCCAGACAAGGAAACTGAGGCTCACAAATGTGAGATCACCCATTCGGTGTGTGACAGCCTCTGGGCTCTACCCACCAGTCCAGGCCTGAAGCAGCCATGCCAGGGCCTTTTCAAGATGCAATTTGGGGTTGGGTGTGATGGTGCACATCTGTCGTCCCAGCCCTCGGAAGGGTCACAGATCCGGGCCTAACCTTGGCAAAGTAGGGAGACCTGGTCTACAACTAAAAACAGGCAGGGGATGAGCTCGGGGCAAAGGCTCTGTGTTAACTTCCAAGGACTGCCAAGAGGAAAAAGAAGTGCCGGGCATGGCAGTACATGCCTGTGATGCCAGCACTGGGGAGGCTGAGCCTGGAGGATCGCCCTGGAGTTCAAGGCCAGCCTGGGCTGCACGATGAGTTCAAGCCCAGCCTGAATTACAGAGGAAGATGTTATCTATTAAAAGAAAAGCAAAGGGAAAGGAAAGGAAAGGGGAAAAAAAGGAAAGAAAAGAAGGAAACAAAGGTTGCCCTGGGCCCCTCCGTGCCTGTAGGATCTGCTCATTGGGACCATAGAAAGGCCTCACTTGCCCAGGGGCAGGTCCAGAGAGAACAGCCCCTAGGCCACTCGCCCCCTGCTCAAGTCCGTCCCTGGGCCCATAGCTCTGGGCGGCCTGTGCCGTGCCCCACCCAGCTTCTCTCTGAAAGTCCCCCTTTGCTTTCCAGGGCTGGCCTCGCCCCAGCACCTTTGCACTGGCTACTGCCACAGCCGGAGATGCTGTTCCTGGTCTCCCTGAGTTCCTTCCTCACCTCGTTTAAGGTTCTAGGCAAACTCAATGTGACCTGACTCCTGGGTTTAAACTATGATCCCCCCACATTATGATCTCTCCTTTTTGCTTTTATTCCATTGTCGTTATCACCTTCAGCCATGTTTCTCCTTTATCTGCTCCTTGCTGGAAGGCTGGGGTCTGGGTATCTTGCTCAGGACCACAGCCCTGGCTCATTGTCAAGGGCTAAAAGCCACATTTTGGTGAGCAATTCCTAATGCTTTAAGCACTTTTTCTGTGCAAGTCCCAGCCAATCTAAATGGTCTCATTTAATCCCCACTGAACCCTAAAAAGGGTATAATTATTGTAACTCCCATTTTAGAAAAAGGGGATTAAGGACCTTGTGTAAGATGTCACAGATACACAGTGACAGACCCCAAGCGACTTCATCCACCCTAGGAAGTGAAATACTCACATGGGACAGTAACAGCCTCGTTTCCAAGCTGAGGAAACTGAGGCTCAGAGCCACCATAACCATACCATTCACATGTGAACCACTTTTCTTAGAAAATCCACATGAAAGCTGGCTGTCACGGTGAGTGTAATCCCAGCACACTAGGAGGCTGAAGCAGGAAGACCAACATCTGAGCCCAAGCTCAGCAACTCAGTGAGACACTGTCTCGAAATTTTTTAAATAAGGGTTGGAGACGTAGCTCACTGCAAAGGCCCTGGATACAAGCTTCAGTAAGTGTATTGTAAAAATAAATAAATAAGCAAGACAGATAGGACTGGTGGCACAAGCCTGTTTAATTCCAGTAGGAGGCTGAGACAGGAGGATCACCATGAGTTTGAGGCCAACCTGGGCTACACAGTGAGTTCACGGTAAGTTGAACTGCAGTGAGACCCTGTCTCAAAATAAAATATTGAAAAAATTTTTTTCAAGAGGCCGAGGCAGGAAGATCTCAAATTCAAGTCCAGCCTAAGCAACTCAGCAAAACTCTTTCTCCAAACAAAATAGAAAGGGCTTGGGGGATGTAGCTCAGGGAAAAAGTGCCTGATTTCTAGCATGTGCAAGGCCTTAGATTTCATCCTCAGTTCTACCAAAAAGAAAAAGAAAAGTCTTCCTACAACTGTGGTTTCCTGGATGAACTGATGACCTTAATGACCACTGCACAGCAGGATTCTGAATGAGGCACCACAGGTGCCAGTGGTTGCAACAGATGTGAGAGGAGGGGACAGATGGATGGTGGCAGTGCCACCTTGGGTGAATAACGGTCTCAACCCAAGAGACCTACTGTGTATCCACCACTGTGCTTAAAGGGCTGATGGTCTCACCGTGTTGCCCAGGCTGACCCAAGCTCCCAGGTTCAGGCAATCTTCCTGGTTCAGCTTTCCAAGTAGCTGGGACTATGCCAGGCTACAGTAAGCATTTTCATTATGCTGTCCCACAGTACCCTTCCAGCGTTCCCCGGGATGGACCATCATTCAATTTAGGAGGGAAACCGAGGCTTAGAAAAGTAAAGCAACCTATTCAAGATCACAAAACAAATGGAACAGCTCTGAGGGTGACCATCCGAAGCCTGGACAGGAAAGATGGCCACACAGAGGGGCTCCAGCCTAGCCTGAGTATTAGGCCAACCTGTCAACCCCAGATCCACATCTTTCTCCAACAACAAAGGGACAGCAACTTGCTGGAGATGAGAAAGCAAAGGAAGGAATTCTAGTCCCTTAGGAGGCAGGGTGGGCGGCAAGTCCTCTGTGAGCCCCAGTTCATCTCTAAGGTGCCAGAGGCAACAGAACTTCCACCCCCTTGTTCACTGTAGGACACAAGACAATGAACCCAGTGGTTCATCCCAGCCTGCCATCCCAGCATTCAGGAGACTGAGGCAGGAGGATCTCCAAGAGTTCAAGGCCAGCATGGGCTCATGGTGAGTCCAAGGGCAGTCTGGACTACACAGCAAGACTCTCAAAAGACCACACAAACACACACACATGCACGCATGCGCACGCACCCCAAGGACACTGAACCCAGACAGCAGTGTCTGAGCCAGCTGGATGAACAATTCCCCTCCCGACTGTTAAGAACAATAACAATGATGACAACAAAAACAACGACGGCTGTCTCAGCCGTGAGGATGTTATCAGATGGCGGGCACACCATCCCAGACAGAGGACTTCCTGGAATGAAGAAGCGGCTGCCCCTGCGGGAGATGGCAAGGCAAGGGAGAAGAGGTGAATCAGCGGCCCTCGGTGGCAGGGCGCGAGCTATTTGCACTAATTCACTTCCTGATCCTAGAATTTGCCCACGAGACAGTGGGGACAACAAGCAGGCTTCTTACTTTAGCTCCTCAGGAAGACTGCAGCCCAGCCCTTGACTCTAAGGCAGGATCCGGCAAGGCGTTGGCTCCCAGGCTCGGAGCAGGGTGGCTGAGCCTGAAGCTCCAGCTTGGAGATGGGCTCCTGATGTGGCCCAGGGAAAAAAAATCCTGGCCAAAATCCCCACCAGGGTCCTACCTCATTCCAGAAGGAACCAGAGAACAGAGTTCAGACTTCATCCTTCGGGTCCCTCTCCCCTCCTCTTTCCTGTCACCCTCTGCCAGAGGGGCTGGGCCAGACAAGAGCTGCTGAGGCAGTGATGAGCGCAGACAGACAGGCAGACAGATAGAAAGATTCACTTTGAAGAAGGAGCCAAATGCGATAAGGAAGAAGCTGAAGTCAGCTTAGGAGAACCAGACAAGAGATCGCTAGAGTCCAAGCAATCAGCTGGCAGAAGCCAATGAGGGCTGCCAGCCGGAGGGACTCGTTAAATGTTGGTCCATGAGGGGCACAGATGGGCCGAGGGACAGCAGAGATCACCCTGGAGAGGAGTCAGACAGAAAAGGGGGTTCCTGACGAGTGGGTCGGGGCAGATGCAAACCAAATGTGCGAGGTCAGTCAACTAGACGGCGTGGGCTACTCCAAATACACGAACCGCCAGCCACTCCACAAGTTCCGTCCCCGAAAGACGGACAGATCGACACAGGCACAGGCCAATCTATCCCTGACCCTCAGGCAACCAGATGGTAGAGTTCGCGGTGCAAGCGGAGACTGCATACACAGCGGGGATCCGCTGCAACTCAGGCGATGCTGCACCCCAGCTCCAGCCTGGAGCCCTCCGCGCTGGGCGTGCAACAGGACCCGCCTCTCCGTTTTCGTCCCGTCCCGTCCCGTCCCGTCCCGTCCGGATCGCGGTCGCGGGCACGCAGGCGCCGCAGATACGCTGGCGGCGCAGGGCGCGCCATTCCCGGGCCGCCCTCCGCGCCCTAGGCCGCCGCCCGCTTGGAGCCCCGCCGCGCTTGCTCACCGGCCCACGAAGTTCTCGAGCACCGAGCTCTTGCCGGCGCTCTGGCCGCCCACCACGGCGATCTGCGGCAGGTCCAGGTGGCAGCTCTGGCCAATGGAGCTGAAGGCGTCCTGCAGCTTGTTGACCAGCGGAATCAGCTCTTCCATCCCGCGGTTGCCCATGGCGCCGGCAGGCCCGGCCCGAGCGCCCAGCGCTCCTCGCCCGCCCTCGACCCTCAACGACCCGGCCCGCGGTGTCTATGGCCGTTGCTCCTCGCCCGCCCGGGCCTCGGCGCGACACCCGCTCCCGGCTCAGCCTCACAGTCACCGCCTCATCCGGTTCTCAGGCGACACTCGACCCGAGCCCCGACTGGGGCTGAACCCAAAACTCTCCTGCTGACTCAGATTGTTCGGTCTCCCTGCCACTCCTGCACATAAACCAATGAAAAGGAGGCACAGGCCGCTAGCTCTGTAAGCCCTTCCCCTCCGGAACACTCTGGAAGTTCATTGGATAGAAGAACTGTCACTGTTATGCAACAGCCAATAGCAGCGGAAAGGTGATTTGTCAACGCTGGGAGGCGGTGTCTCGAGAAAAGACACGTTGGCTCCACCCAATAGGAAAAGCCACTTTTACTGGTCGAAATTCACGCCAATCAACAAAACTAGCCAATAAGATTAAGGATTGATCCTTCAACACTGGTTTGTCATTCCCACTACCTAGTTCCCTAAATATTTCTCATTGGTCTATATAAATATCACTTCGTGCCTCAAGCCAATAAGACAAAAGAGGGTGAGCCTTAACGTCCGAACTTTGACTCTGATTGAGAGTGGTAACTGTCAATCCGAAAAAAATTGCCGTTTTCATTAGTGATGGTTTTAGGTCTTACAGTCTACTGAGGTGGAGAGTAAGGGCCACCGTACTCGCCCAAAGGCGCCATCTCGTGGTAGGACTCAATGATCGTCAATTCTGTGTTTCCGGTCTCTAGAGAAAAACTACAGGTTCCAGAATGCATCTTGGTTCCTAGTCTGCAAGGCGGACGTGGGCGCAGGACAGCGACCGGAGACAGGCAGCTTTAGTTTCCCAGGGAGATCCGGCTATAAAGTCATCCTTGGCCAGTGAGGCATGCCACAGGCTTGTGTTCGTAATTGACGAGGCTAAAGCACCCTTGTTGTCCCCACTGTTGTTTCCCCGAACAGCTTGGATCCTTTTGAGTAGTCAGTGAAAATCAACAGATCGTATCCCTAATGCAAAAACACGTCGTTGCAGGCAGCCTTGGAGGTTCTGAGGTCTGAACTCTCGAGTAGAAATGAATTGGCTGGGAAGAGGGAATTCGGTGAGAGACAAAACTGCATTGTTCAGGCCGGAGACATTCATGAAAAACTGTACACATGGAAAATTTCTGTAAGAATACCCAAATTCATAGTAGTTGCATTTTTCCGGTGTTTGAGTTGTATTTCCAACAGGGGTTATTTTTTCAGTTTCAAGCATCTTATTTTTACTGGTTGGGTACAAACCTGTAATTCCAGCAAGCTTGGAGACAGAAAGACCACAAATGTAAGCCCAGCATTGAAAATTAGTGCATGAGACCTTGTCTAAAAAATTAAAAAGTTTAAAAAGGACTAGGTATACAGCTCAATGTTAAGGTCCTAGATTCAACCCCAGGATATGGGGGGGGTGTATTGTTGTTGTATTCTTGTTTGGTGTTTTTGAAACAGGGTCCCACTTTGTAGTTCAGGCTGACCCTGAACTCACTATGGAGCCCAGGCAAACCTCGAACTCACAGCAATCCTCCTGCCTCTGCCTCCCGAGTGCTGGGATTACAGGGATGAGCCACCAGGCTCAAGATTGTGGTATGTGGTGTAAGGATCATACTTGCGACCTTGTACTTGCCAGGCAGACGCCAAAACCACTGAGCTAAATCCCTAGCCTTCGTCTGAATATTTCTTTTCCCTGATAATTCATGTGCCAAAAGCTAATCCCCCAATGTAATGGGATTTGGAGGAAGAGATTACATAATGAGGGGACAGGCTTCTGAAACATAATTAGGGTCCTTATAAGACTCAAGTGAGCTGCCTTTCCCTTATATCACAGAAGAGGGCAGCAAAAACAGTTGTCTGTAAACCTGACGGCCAGTCCGCATGGGCTCATTGTATTTTATTACATCAGCTTGAACAGGTTAACATTTGAGAGGAGCAAGAGACTTCACCTCTGGACCTCAGATTCCTCCTCTGAAACAGACACATCGGCTTACATATATCCTAATGTTACAAGGATTACCTGTGTGACACATATCATCCCAGGACTTAGGAGGCTGAGGCAGGAAGATGAAAGTTTGAGGACAGCCTGGACTACACAGTGAGTTTAAGGGCAGCCTAAACTACATGTAAGACAGTGCCAGACGTCTGTGCATGAAGCTCAGGGATAGAACATATCTGGTAAACTTGAGTTGTGTTGGGCACCCCTCCCCCAATACTGCCAGTGTAGGAGCGGGACGTAGCTCAGGGATACTGCTACCTGCCTGACAAGTACAAAGTCCCGAGTTTGTCTCCCAGTTACACAAACACACACACACAGTGCCAGTGTGAGCACAAGCCAGATGGCACCTGGTGTCTGCATTTACTGCGACCCAGGAGAGGGCACATCTGAAGAATCCAGGCTAAGAGGAGGGACACCAAAGCCAAGCAGCCACTCTCCAATGGTGACCTCCCACGAGCTACTTCTGCTCCTCAGACCTGTTTCTTCAGCTGTTTGCGGACAAGGACCCGCGTTTTTGCTCCAGGGTACTGAGGTTTGGGCCACAGGAAAAAGGATATAGCACTCTGAGGCCATGTCCTACATGCTGAGCTGTGAACCATGGCTTCCAGATGCTATGATGATTACTTCTTTTTTTTTTTTTTTGCTTTTTGGAGACAGGGTCTTGCTTTTGTAATTCAGGCTGGCCCTGAGCTCACTATGGTGCCCAGGCAAGCCGCCGCGAACTCAGCAATCCTCCTGTCTCTGCCTCCCGAGTGCTGGGATTACAGGCGTGAGCCACCACGTCTGGCATTGTGGTATACGGTGTTGATTGTTGGTGCCCAGCATTATATGTGGTTACCGGAGATTGAATTCAGGTCCTTGTGCTTGCAAGGCAGGTGCCGGAACCACTGAGCTAACCCTCCGGCCCTATGATGATTACTTCTTGCTTTTTTTGTTTGTTTTCCTTTTCTTTCATCAAAACTGAGAATGAAACTTGGGACCTTCACATCGATCTATATCTCTAGCTCTTTTTTAAATTTTCTATTTTGAGACAGGTTCTATATCACTAAGTTGTCTAGGTTGCAGTCAAATTTGCAACCCTCCTGCCTCAGCCTCCCAGAGTGGCTTGGTTACTTATTATCAGTGGAAGGGGGCAATCCAACCACAACCAACCACACTTAGATTGCTAAGGAGCCCCAAACAGGACACAACCCCAAGAAAACTCAGACAGTATTGCTAAGTTAGAATATTTTTTTAAAAAAAGCTCTACAAAGTTCCTTCAGTATCTTCCACTCCAAGCTCCCTCCATGCAGCCCGGTCAGCTCAGTGTGATGCCCACAGAGGCCAGGGCTTCGGTGGCCCAGGCGGGACAAAGGGTCTGGTCCCCGTACATGGCGTTCATGAAGCTGCACACGAAGTCAGGGAAGCGCCTCTCCACGATGCTGGCACGGATGGCCCTCATAAGCTGCAGCTGCAGGGGCCCAGGGTCAGTGCTGGCGCCAGGTACCAGGCACCCCACACCCAGCCCAGGCAGCTGCCCACCTGGTAGGCGATGTTGTGCACGGTGAGGTGGTGCAGGGCGGCCGTGTTGTCGCTGTGGAGCAGGGTGTGCAGGAAGGCCCTGCTGTGCCTGCGGTCGGGAGGTGGCAACTGGGTGGGGACCAACTCAGCCCCCTCAGCCCTCAAATGAATCACTTACCTCTTTCATTGTTTCTGTTTTGGGTTTTTATTTTATTTTTTATTTTTTTGAGACAGGGTCTCACTTTGTAGTTGAGGCTGGCTCTGAGCTCACTATGGAGCCCAGGCAAGCCTCGAACTCAGCAATCCTCCCGCCTCTGCCTCCCAAGTGCTGGGATGACAGGCGCGAGCCACCACGCCCGGCACTGTGGTATGTGGTATTGATTGCTGGTGGGTGTGAATCTTCACGCCAGCATTGTATGTGGTTACCAGGAACCGAACTCAGGACCTTGTGCGTGCGAGGCAGGCGCCGGAACCACTGAGCTAACCCTCCGGCCCTCCGTTTTGGTTTTTGAGACATGGTCTCACTAGGCTCCTCGGGCTGGCCTCAAACCTGCAGTATCCTCTGCCTCCACCTCCGGAGCGCTGGCGCCGGTTGCACACCCTCACGCCCAACCTCATCACCTACCTGTTGCAGGTGGGGCAGGTGCACGCCGGGTCTATGGGGCCAAAGTCTTTCTCATACTGCTTTTTCTTCAGCTGTAGCTGCCCAGTGGGTACCAGGGCAGAGCCAAAGCGCTAGGGGGGAAGGGGGAGGGGGAGGGTCATCCGGGTCTTCACCCTCCCCCCCTTTCCTCCAGCTCTCAGCCCAGTCCTCACCGCGGTCCGTGTGGGGTACACACAGTCGAACATGTCACATCCGAGAGCCACGCAGACCACCAGATCAGTGGCGTAGCTGGGGGGGGGGGGACAGTGTGGGGGAGGGGAGCAGAACATCTGAATCCCTGGGGTGGGCTTCTTAGGTGCCTTCCCTGCCACCCCAGGGACAGCCGTGTCCTCCTCAGTTCCCCTACAGCAAGGCTGTGTCCTGGGCCCCACACACACCCCATGTGGAGAAAGGGTGCCCAAGAATCTACTGCTCAGGCTTGGGCTTTTCCCGTCAACATACCCGACCCCCATCAGGTAGCGGGGCTTGTCCTTGGGCAGCATGGACGTGCTGAGCGCCACCATCCTCCAGAACTGCGACTTGCTCTCGCCACCACTCAGGCCACCAATGGCAAAGCCTGGTACGTCCCTCTTGGTCATCTCTAAGGGCACAGATGGTCCCCACCTTAGCGTGGTGTGACACGACTTGGGAATTCTTGACTTTATGATATGCAAAACCATGCTTATACCCATTCTGGTTCCTGCTTACAAAATAGTAGTCATGGGCCTGGGATTTAGCTCAATGGTTCCAGCACCTGCCTCACAAACACATGGTCAAGAGTTCCATCCCTAGTAACCACACACCACAATACCAGGCGTGCTGGCTCACCCTCTAACCTCAGCAATCAGGAGGTAGAGGCAGGAGGATTGCTGCGAGTTTGAGGCTTGCCTGGGCTACATACCGAGTCCAGGGCCAACCTGAACTACAAAGCGAGACCCTGTCTCAAAAAAAAAAAAAAAAATAGTCATTAAATTACATGGAGCTGGATGTGGCAGTACACACTTATAATCCCAGTATTTGGAAGGCTGAGGAAGGAAGATCTCAAATTCAACCCCAGGCTGAGCAATCAGCAATATAAATTTAAAAAGTAGTGGTAGGCCAGAGGGTTAGCTTAGTGGTTCCGGCGCCTGCCTTACAAGCACAAGGTCCTGAGTTCAATCCCTGGTAACCACATACAATGCTGGGTGTGGAGACTCACGCCCACCAGCAATCAATACCACATACCACAGTGCCAGGTGTGGTGGCTCACGCCTGTCATCCCAGCACTCAGGAGGCAGAGACAGGAGGATTGCTGAGTTCGAGGCTTACCTGGGCTACATAGTGAGCTCAGGGCCAGCCTGGACTACAAAGCAAGATTCTGTCTCAAAAAAAGTTGTGGTAAAGTAGCTTAGGGAAAAAGGCCCTGGATTCCACTAATGCCTGGGTTTTTATAAAATAATATGAAATTGACCATGATGTCTCATGACTATAATCCCAGCACTGTGTGAGGCTAAAGCAGGACGATATCCTGTTCAAGTGCAACCTGCACAAATGACAGATTCAGTGAGATCCTGCCTCAAAATAGATCTTTTTTTTTTTTTTTTTTGGAGACAGGGTCTCGCTTTTGTAGTTCAGGCTGGCCCTGAGCTCACTTTGTAGCCCAAGCAAGCCGCCGCGAACTCAGCAATCCTCCGGTCTCTGCCTCCTGAGTGCTGGGATTACAGGCGTGAGCCACCACGCCCGGCACTGTGGTATGTGGTATTGATTGCTGGTGGGCGTGAGTCACCACACCTAGCATTCTATGTGGTTACCGGGATCGAACTCAAGACCTTGCACTTGTGAGGCAGGTGCCGGAACCACTGAGCTAAATCTCCGGCCCTAGATCTTTTTTTTTGATGGTCTTTGGGATAGGGTCTCATTTCGTAGCTCACGCTGGCCCTGAACTCAGTATATAACCTAGTATAGCCTCAAACTTGTGGCGATCCTCCTGCCTCTGCCCCCTGAGTGCTGGGAGTACAGGTATGCACCACCATGCCTAGCCAAAATAGAACTTTAAATAGGGTTTGGATATAGCTTAGTACAACAGCCCTGGATTCCACTGCCATATTCCCATTACCACCAAAACAAAAATGGGAGAGGAAAAGGGAAAGGAAGAAGAGGAGGAGCAGGAAAGAAGAAAAAACGAAGTTATTAGCAAGTGGGATTATTCCCATTCCAAGCCTTTAGCCATTAACAATCACTGCCCAATGGGCATTGCAGTCCTGGCCCCCAGGGAACCCCAGCAGAAACGAACCGAAGTCCTGCTGCAAACAGATTTTACCTTTGAGGCAGGTGGCCCGGAGGTTGGCATCCAGTCCGCCCTGGATGATGGCGAAGAGGTTCTGCTTGTTGGGCTGCCGATGAGCTGCGATGCACCTGTCCAGCCAGCGGACCGACCTGCAGCAGGGCCCTGTCAGCAGCTTCCAGGGTAAGGGGACAGGCTACAGGACCCAGTGCCCGGCCCTTTTAGCCCACCTGTGCATGGCCTCTTCCACACGTGGGCCAGTCACAGTGCTGCTGACCACATCGTCCAGCTGCATGATGATGTCTGAGCCTGATGGAGAGACAGGGCACAGTCACTGGGAGGGTGTCCACCTCTGGAGGGGCACAAGATGGGCCCTGGGTGCC
The DNA here is from genome assembly GCA_004025085.1 of Thryonomys swinderianus. NCBI lineage: Eukaryota > Metazoa > Chordata > Mammalia > Rodentia > Thryonomyidae > Thryonomys > Thryonomys swinderianus. The sequence goes on along the minus strand of PVIC010007433.1, from coordinate 26,635 downwards.
CCTCACAGGTATTGCTAACTCCCACAGAGCTGTCCTATCTATTTACAAAGCAGCCCAAGACAATTGGTTTTTTGTTTTGTTTTGTTTTTTTGAGATAGGGCCTCATTCTGTTGTTCAGGCTGGCCCTGAGCTCACTATGCATCCCAGGCAAACCTCGAACTCAGCAATCCTCCTGCCTCTGCCTCCTGAGTGCTGGGATAACAAGTGTGAGCCACCACACCCGCCACTGTGGTATGTGGTACTGACTGCTGGTGGGCGTGAGCCACCATGCCCAGTACTGTTGCACGTGGTTACTGGGGAGGGACCTTCCACTTGTTAGGCAGTCTCTGGAACTGCTGAGCTAAATCTCCAGCCTCCCAAAACAGTTTTTTAAACAGTCTTGCTATGTGGTACAGTTTGGCCATAAACTATGTAGCTCAAACTGGTCTTGAACTCTTGATCATCCTACCTCTGCTTCCCAAACCCTAGGATTCAGAGAGAGCTTTTAAAAATGTGCATTGAAACTAGGCACAGGGGCATACACCTTTATATATAATCCCTTCTCTCAGGAAGGTGAGGCAGGATGATCACCACACTTTCAAAACCAGCCTGGGATGGGCCAGGGGTTTTAGCTCAGTGGTTCCGGTGTCTGCTTTGCAAACATGAGGTCCCAAGTTCAAGAATTTGATCCTGGGTAACCACACACAAGGCCGAGGCTTGCCTGGGCTCCGTATTGAGCTGAGGGCCAGCCAGAACTAATCTCTAGCCCTCTCCTCTCATTGTCCGTGCCGGGAATTCTGTCCCAGTGACACTGACTGGCAGGTGAGTGAACTACTGAGACACTCAAAATGTTTAGAATTAAGGGCTGGGAATGTAGCCCCAGGAAAAGCCTTCCCTGGTAACACACACACGCACGCACGCACGCACGCACACAGAGTCAATACAAATCTTGTTCTGTTATACAGAAAAAAATCTCAGAATGTGCCAAGTGCGATAGCGCACAGCTTGTAATCCCAGCTGGCACTTGGGGGACTGAGACAGGGGAATCAGCAGAGTTCAAGGGCAGCCTGGGCTACAGAGCCGGGTTCCTCCTGACTCTACAAACAAAAAAGAAACTAGTTAGGGCTGACTCCACACTGGGCTAGATGGACTGGGAACAAGAATTAGAAAGGCACCCATTACAGTACACATGTTTTATACAAAACATGTAAGCAAAATGTATTTTTGTTCAGGGTTCAATTTCTAGTACAGAGACAGGGAAAGAAGTTGATCTATGAAGTATCAGGCACCGTGCTAAGATATTTGGCATTGATTTCCCGGAAACTCGCAGTTCCTAAGGAGCAAACTCAAGCCTACAACCCTACCACGGGGAAAAGGAGGAGCCGCTTCCCGGCTCGGCTCACCCAGCGCGTTCTGGATCTCCACGGACCTCTCCGGGCTCAGAAGGGTCTCTTCGCCATCGTAAGGGGACCGGAATCGGACCCCCTCCTCCGTTACCTCAGACAGAGCCACGAGGGACACCATCTGGAAGCCGCCACTATCCTGGCAGAAACACCACGGCGAGGTTTTCAGGAAATGAGGATCCCGGGCTCTTCACCCCAAAAAAGCACTCTGACTTTATGGTTGTTTACTTTTTATTTTTTGAGACAAAGCCTCGCTATGTAGTTAGAGCTGCCATTGAACTTAACACCAGGCTGGACTCAAACTAGCAGAGGCACTCCTGCCTCAGTCTCTGAGTGCGGGAGTTACAGACTGTAACCCCTTCGGTTTCCGACTCCCATGCCACTCACCGTCAGCAGGTTGTGAGGCCAGTTCATGAAGCCATGGAGACCGTGGGCTTTCTGGATCAGCTCAGGGCCCTGGTTGGGGCAGGATAGTGGTCATTGGTGAGCGGGACTCTGGGATCTCGGCCTGGGGACGGAACCGGCCGGTTCAATCCCGGCAGCTGCACTGAGACGAGCACAAAGCCAGGACCCGTCGCCGTGTTCCGCGGCCCTCCCTTCTTAAAACTTTTGGAGGTGTGCCCAGCCTTGGGCAAACCCAAAGATCCCCACGTCGTGCTCCGCCGCCCTCCCAGGCCAACATCCACCCACCGGCCTAAGCCCTAGATGGTAGGTGTTTCCCAAACAAATGCGGCAGCCCAGGTCGTCCAGCTGCTCGGTTGTGATCCCCTTCATGGTGGCCTGAGTGCCCACTGGCATGAACACAGGAGTGGCCACTGGTCCATGCGGTAGCCGTAGTTCACCCGCTCGGGCCCTGGAGCGACTGCACTCGGCCACCACCCGCATGATTCGCGGGGCAGACTCCAGAGAAGTAGGCAAGGTAGCTCCTGCCGCCATCTTGCATCCTGGAACCACGTGAGCCAAGGAACGCCAAGGGCGGCGCCATATTGCCTGCGATCACGTGATATAAGGGGCGGGGTCGAGGCCCCAGGAGAGCGTCTGGAAGACCATGGCAACCAACGCTTACAAACTGGTCCGAGCGAGGCAACCAGTTCTCCAGTGGGGCGCTACTGCGAAAATTCAAACTGGCTGTCTACAGATATCCGCGCTGCTTTCGACCTAAAGTGAAAGCCTCTCTGAGCCATAATTCTCTCCTGCCTAAAGTACTGGGAATTGCAGCCCCGCGACTTAAGAACGTTGTACAGATTGAAAAGAGTGAAAAGAGTGCTGCTACTACATAGGTTAACACTGAGCCTGGTGATTGACTTTGTCCTGTTTTGTTCATCCATTGTCCCAAGAGCTTAGAACAGACCTAGCAGCTAGTAATTGCTCAATAATCATTAGTTTTTTCGGTGAAAGGAATTAGGCCCAGAGCCTGTCTGCCTTTATGAGTCCATTCATCTAGTGTATATATAAATCCTCACTGGATCTGCCTCCATGCGGCGTGGGACTGAAGGAGGCTGAGTCAGATTTACAGAGCGCTGGGTGTGTCCATTGATAATACATACTATAGAATCAGTATTATTAGAAGTGGAGCTGATCATGGCCAGCAGAGAGCGCCATTGGCCCAAAACACTTTGAGATGACGGCTGTCCTAAACTGAGTGGCTGTGGGTGAAGGGAGCTCTCTGGGACCCTCAATCCTATTCCAAAGCAACAGCTAATAATGTCAGGTTCTTGGGTGCTGGAACAATCGCTGAGGACATGCCTCCAAAATTTCCACCTGGGAGATTGACTGGAGGCTTTTTTTTTTTTCTTTTGAGACAGCGTCTCGCTTTGTAGTTCAAACTGGCCCTGAGCTCACTATGTAACCCAGGCAAACCTCAAACTCAACAATCGTCTTGCCTCTGCCTTCCAAATGCTGGGATTATAGTTGTGAGCCACCATGTCCGGCATTGTGGTGTGTGGTACTGATTGCTGGTGGGTGTGAGTCACCACACCAGGTATTGGTGTTTGTAGTTACCAGGGATTGAACTCAGGGACCTTGCTCTTGCCAGGCAGGCACTGGAACCACTGAGCTAAATCTCCAGTCCCGACCGGGAGCTTTTGCAATTACTATTGTCTTTCTCTGAAACATCCGTCCTCTCTGTATTCTGCATGTATGGCTTCCCCAGTATCTTTTAAAATATTATATATGTGTCTGGTGCAGAAGCTCGAACCCAATGCCTTATGCACATTAGGCACACTCTGCCGCTGAGCTACATCTCAGCCCATTCTCCAGGATTTTTCACTGTGGAAAATTCTGACATCTCTCTCCAGTCTGGGGGGTGGGGTGGGGTGAGACAGGGTCTCTTGCTCTGTACCTCAAACTTGTAGCAATGTTCTTGCCTCAGCCTCCCACGGGCAGGTATTACAGGGGTGCACTGCAAAACCCCACAACACCTCTATCCAATCTTAGGAACATTCCAATGTCTGGTGTGGTGGTGCATACTTATAATCCCAACACACGGAAGGCTGAGGCAGGAGGATCCTCATGAGTTCAAAATGAGCCTGGGCAGCAGAGTGAGTTGAAGGCCAGCCTAAATGACACAGGAACAATCAAAACAAACTAAAATCAAAACAAAACATTGTTTTGGGTCACATCATTTAGAACTGATACTTTTAAATTTTTTGGTGATACTGGGTATCACCCCAGGATCTCCCACATGTTTGGCGAGTACTTTACTTTGCACTGAGCAACAGCCACAGGTCGAGATACACTTTTTAAAACTTCTATACATTGACAATGTCCAGACTTTTTTTTTTTTTTTGGTCAGTCAGGGTCTCACCTTTTAGTTCAGGTTGACCCTGAGCTCACTGTGAAGCCCAGGCTAGGCTCAACTCACAGCAATCCTCCTGGCCCTATCTCCCCGAGTGCTGGGAATGCAGGTGTGACCCACCACACCCAGCATTGTGGTATGCAGTACCAGGGATCGAACTCAGGATCTTGAGCTTGCAAAATAGACACCGGACCACTGAGCTAAATCCCGGGGCTGCTGCTGATGCCCAGACTTTTTATCTCCAAGCCATACCCATCTTCAGAATTCCCGACTTCCTCTTTACCCTGCCTCCTAGACATCACTGGGGATCTGTAGTCATTGAAACTTTATGTGCCAGAGCCATATACAGTGACACCTGGATGTAATATCAAATACCCAAGAAGCTGAGATGGGAGGATAAAATTACAAGGGCTGCCTGGGCAAGTTAGCCCAAAGCTGCTCCAAAATAAAAATTTTAAAATGTCTAGGGATATAACTAAGGTACTTGGCCCCTTGCTTTGGTCCCCAGTATTGGGAACAAAAATTTATGTACAAAGCAGAGCCCCAAATTTTCTCTCCACTCTTGCCTAGCCCTCTGTCTCTTCCCTTCCTCAGGAGACAGCAACTCAGTTGTTCAAAGAGCTCAGACCTTCACAATGGCTCTTGGCCTCTCAGTGTCTCCACTTTTACTTACTGAATATATAATTTCTTTTAAATGATCAAAACATCATATAGGGCTGTGGATTTAGCTCAGTGTTTCTTGCATCTGCCTGGCAAGCAGAAGGTTCCAAGTTCGAGCCTCAGTAGCATGTACCACATTGCTGGACATGGTGACTCACACCTGTAATCCCAGCACTTGGGAGGCACAGGCAGGAAGATTACAGAGTTCAAGGCTTGCCTGGGCTACACAGTGAGCTGAGGGCCAGCCTGAACTACAAAGCAAGACCCTGTCTCAAACAAACAAAAACCTGGCAATAAAACCAGAATCTATTCTGAAATAGCTGTATGTGCATAAAAATAAAAATAACAAAATCCTGAAGCTGAGTAGATGGGAGTGATCTAATTGTCAATGAGCTTTCCTTTGCTGAGGGTGCCGCTCTCTTTCTTCTCTTTCTTTCTTCCTTCCTTTCTTTCTCTTTCTTTCTTTTCTTTTCTTTTTTGATTTTTGAAACAAGGTCTGACTTTCTAGTTGAGGCTGGCCCTGAGCTCACTGTGTAGCCCAGGCAAGCCTTGAACTCAGCAATCCTCCTGCCTCTGCCTCCCGAGTGCTGAGATGACAGGTGTGTCACCACGCCCAGCACTGTGGTGTGTGGTGCTCATTGCTGGTGGGTGTGAGTCGCCACGCCTGATATTGTTGTATGTGGTTACTGGCATTGAATTTGGGACCTTGCGCTTGCTAGGCAGATGCTGGAACCACTGAGATAAATCCCTGGCCCTTTCTCAGTTTCTATATCTGACTTATCGTCCAATTCTAGTAGGTATGCTTCTAAAAACTACTTATTTATTTAATAATACCAGGAATCAAACCCAGGTCTTTGCACTGAGCTACATCTACAGCCCTTCCTTATTTGGAGACAGAGTCTCACTACATCACTAAGTTATCCAGGCTGGACTGGACTTGAACCCATCTTCCTACCTCAGCCTCCCAGAGTGTGGGAATACATACATGTGCCAGCACAACTGGCCTATTATTGTTTTCTGATCTATCATGTTTACAAGGTGGAGCGCATAGGGAAACTTTTTAAAAGCCAAACACCTTCAGGAACATACTGTGGACAAACATGAACACCAACTCAAGGGACAAACAGAAGCTATGCCCTCAAGGAGAGAAAGCAAAGCAATAAAGACACAGCCTGAGGCACACAGAATTGGGAAGAGGAGTTGCTAGACATATGTTAGCAGGATGCAGTGCGAAGAGGAGAACCGTGGCGCTGGAGGAACTGAGGTGGCAAGGTGAGAGATGACAGTATAGAGGTGAAAGGTGGACAGAGCCTGGCCTTTGCGAGCCGAGCTTGGCTTATAGTAAGGTAGAGTGTCGTTAGCAGAGGGGGCAGGGAAGCGAGCGCTACCTGTCACCGAGGTGTGAATTGAAGGGCGGACAGGGCGCATGAAAGGCTCGTGGCACCATCTTTAGTGTTAGTGCGGTTCGGCCCCGAGAGCTGGGGGCGCTCTGAGCCTGCCCTTGGAAGAGGCAGGGAAGCGTGGGATCAGGACAAGGGACAGCGCCACGCCTGTTACTTGGAGACCAAGGACGCGGTGGCCCTGGGGGCGGAGCCCGCAGAAGCGCCCGATTAGAAGCGCCCTCTGAGCACAGGGACGGCCCTCTGGAGGGCGTGGCTTGCGGGGAGCTACCACCGGGCGGGACCTTCAAATGTCCCAGGGAGATCCACGTGGCTCAGGGATCGAGCAGGCGAGTTCGCGGGCGGTGCATCCTGGGAGCTTTTCCTTGGCTGGAAGGGGCGGCGCGCACCGAGAGGCTCGGGACTAGCCAGAGGAGATTGGGAAAAGGTGGCGTTGACAGAGGCCGGCCCGGAGAGGTTTCTGTGCCCGTGGCTGGGGCAGTCTGCCCATTACCTCTGTGCGTGACGGGACCGAGGACTCCAGGATCGCACCCCTTCCTCCTCTGGGGCTGCAGGTCCAAACCCATGTCCTCCTGGTGGCTTCCTGGCCTCCATTCTCAGCCACGCGCTCCCCAGCACAGCAGGTAAGAAAGGCATCCTCAGAGCAGTGCGCCATTCCCTGGGCCGAAGACACCCTTCCCTCACCTGGCCCACCACCCTCATTTGGCTGGGGCCAGCCCTGTCCAGCAGGGGCCAGGACTTCGTGGTTCCAGGAGGTCCCACAGTCCAGGGACCACGGTCACCGCTGTTATTTTCAGCACGGAGCCCAATCTAAGTGCCACCAAATACACACAAGGTGACTCAATGAGACACACGTACAAGTTTTATTATGGGATGATCACGGCGTGTATCCGAGCCTCCCCTAGGGCCTCCTGCGTTGTTGCCCACGTTCAGAGGTCTCACGAGTAAAGCACAAGTGGACACAGAGCCAACACCCTGGCTGGAGTCAGGCCTGGGTGACTTTGGCGGGGGCACAGGTCCTGCCACGGACACAAGGGCCAGCAGTGTAGGGGATACGCCCACTTCCCAGCCAGGGCAGAGGCTGACCAGCCGACTGGGCAAGAAGAAGCCCCAGGCCAGATCTGGGTCCCTGGACCAGGAGTCCACGGGGAGCCAAGAAAACTGCTTAACCAGGGAGTTGGAAACCCCACGCCCTCCATCATGCCACAAATACACACTACACTTTGGTCCCCTCCTCGCCTACCTCAGTCGGATGGGAGTGTCTTCCCCTCCCTTCCGCGGGGCGTCTGCAGGCCCACCCTCACGCGCTGAGCCCTCCAGGTGGCCTCCACCATCTCCCTAAAGCAGCCCGCCACCGGACAGGGAGTCTCTGTCGCAAAAACGCTTTGCCAGTTGTCCCCGGCAGAGGTGGCAGAGCGCAGTGACTTGCCAGCCCGCCAGGTCCTGAAGCTGGGACAGTGCTACCGGTCCCAGGCATTGCGGGACCCTTGGCACCAGTGAGGTCCCCAAGTGGGCTCAGGGAGCCGAGGGAGCCGTGTTCCGTTGCTCTTCGGCACAGGCGCCTCCCGTACTGCGGCGAGCTGTGCGCAGGTGGTCTCCGACGCAAAACCATGTCGGCACAGCTGCTGCGGAGACACAACTGCGGGGCAGCCACACGCATCCTTCCAGTTCTTCCCTGTGCGCTTCAATGCCGCAGGCTCCCCACTCCGGGGGCTCTTACTCTGCACACAGCACAGGTCTCTCCGTTGGGCCTCACATGTCCACTGGAAGGACGTGGCTTTACCTTTTCAAAATCGTGGCTGGGACCCACCCCTCCGGGATTACGCTTTGGAAGGGTCCCAGGACACAGGAGGCTACCTGAGTGCTGGCACTGTGGGCTACTTCTTCTCCCTCTCCCTAGTGGCGACAGCACCATCCTCCGGCGCTTCGGTGCAGAAACTCCCTCACCAAGATGTCTTCACTGTCCGCGAGCCAGCAGAGGGGCTCCGTGAATAGAGGGCCCCGCTTCCGGGAGGCAAAGGGCGCCTGGGGTGCGGACCAGCAGCAGCCCAAGTCTCGGAGGCTCGAGGTCGCGTGGGTAGTGTGTGCCAAGGGCACACAGGCTCTTCGCAGACAGAAGCCAGGAGTGCTGCTGCCACCAATTCTCTGCCAGCAGGCCAGCATGGCCCAGGCCTCCGCCAGACGTCATGCTCTGGCATCCTGCGGCGAGGCGCTGCTGCTCTGTGCGCTGCGCTGCACTGCACATGGGTGGGAGCCAGGAGTACCCTCTGGTCCCCACAGCACAGGGCCCAGAAGGTGGAACCGCAGCTCTGGTGAAGTCCACGTGGCTCAGTCCAGGTACCCGGGACGGAAGGGCCCGGCTCTCCGTGAGGCTGCGAAGGACACACTGAGGTGCCGGCCCCGCAGCTGGCTCCTGTCTGGACCTGCACCGCCGGGGTCTCATCTGCCCCTTTCCAAGTGAGCCAGGCACTCACCAGGGCGGTGGCTCCGGAGAGCCGCTGTACCATCACAGCGCACATGGCACCAGAACGCCCGGAAATGAAGTGAGGCGGGGGTGCACCCGGGGAGGGCCACTGCGGGCCTCTCCGGCACTGCCTCGAGTGGGTGCCAGTACGTGAGACAGACTCTGGGCTGGCTGGCGGCTGCCCCTCTGGTGAGCAGGGGCCATCCTTGCTTTCCAAGGGCTCAAACAGCCTGGCTCGAAGGTCAGACACGCAGGCCTGGGACGGACGCACTTTACTTTTTCTTTATTTGTCTACATTCAGCTGAACTCAGATATACTTCCTGAATGAGCCAGACATACAAAATCCCCACTCTTTCCCACTGGTTTTTAAAATAAAATCTTCACTTATAAAACTGAAACACTAAAGCATTAAAATACAGAGAGCTCATTTAACTCACTTCACAAAAGCATTAACAGATGACGTATCCCTTCTGTAACTATTTCAAGACAAACGGAGTCAGCGTTAACACCAGGTGTAAATAGACAGAGGGATACTGAACGGCAAGAACTCAAAACTCTACCCAGACAAGGCTGTAATGGCAACTAACAAACCATTAAAGACACGGAGTCCCAAACATGGCTAAACAGGGGTCACAGCACGGCTGGGGACCGCTGCACCTCACAACACAGCAACGTGGACGGGTGGGGCGCCCGGAGGGCCGGCTGACGCAGTAACTGTGATGTGACGAACTGGATCTTCTGGCGGGCGCGCGGAAGTGCAGAAGGTGGAGGCCGCAGCCCGCGCAGGGCTTTATCTGTACTGGTAGTTCATGCTGTGGTCTGCGTTCCTGCTGTAGCCGCCCTGTGAGGACTGGTAGGAGCCGGGAGGGCCGCTGTAGTTCTGACCAGAGCCTGGGGAGTTGTAGCTCGACTGTGACGAATACCCTCCTACGAGAGAGGGGCGGTTAGACGCTGGGGACAAGGCCCACCCGTCGCGACAGCGCCCCAGTCGTCGGCTTGCTCTCCTCAGGCCTGGCTGTTACCAATCACCTGCGACTTGGGCCCACCATGACCCTGACTTCTCGGCTGGTAAGAGGAGCGGTGACACACCCAGTCATAGGACCAGGGGTGCCTGAGCCCACTTCCGAGGAGGGTAAGCACCCAGCACCACAACCCGATTATGGCCCTCATTCTCCCTGGCACCTGAGTCAACATTTTTTTAAAAAGTTCATTTGCCAGGGATTTAGCTCAGGGTTCTGGTGCCTGTCTCAAAAGATCAAGGTCCCAAGTTCAATCCCTAGTACCAAAAAGAGAAAAAGGGAAAACAAGAAAAAGGAGGAGTCCGGCAGCTTCTAGTCTCTGCCTTCTGAAAACAAGCTGCCCACAAGCTGGTGGTCTCAGGCCTGGTTTGCACAGGGACCTGTTGCTGTGACCCCACCAGGCAGTGCTCTGCTACTACCATGTGACATCCCCATCACAGCACCTCTGGGCCCCCCGGTTGTATATACCACGTGCTGCCCAGGCCCACCTTGTTTGCCTTGGTATGAGGAGCCGCCCCCAGAACCTCCGCCGTAGCCCCCGTGGGACCCTGGGTTGTAGGATGACCCGCCTGAGCCGTAGCTGTTCCCACCGCTCCGGCCTCCACTACCACTGTAGTCTGGGGGAGAGAAGACAGTGTGGTTAGGGGGCCTGCAAGGGCGCCCCTGGGCGTGACCCAGCCCCAGACTCCACAGATGGCTATCTGCTTACCCCTGGCACATACCACCCTCACAAAGGTGGCAGGGGCTACCCAGAGCCCTGCAGGATCAACCTGCTGTAGGTCAGGCGGGTGCCAAGCTTGGACGATCAGTTCTCTCGCTCTGCACCGGCCTCCCCGGCCCTGGCTCTCCACCGCGCGAAGTTCAGAACGACCAAGTTCAAGAGCACATTGCAGTAAAAACTGCCACGGTCCCAAATCCTGCAGGCTACCTCAGACCCCTTCAGGATCCCTGGCCACACCAGCACCCCACTGGCACTAAGCATGACACAGCACAGCTTCAAGTCCCCAGCCTTACTGGGCTTGCTCTTCCCTCATGAGGACAAACACACCTATGATGCCAGCGAGGCCCCTGTGCAGCCAAGGCCAATGTAGTGTGGGCACGGGGCAGAGGGAAGAATTCAGCTCTTTCAGGGGCTCCACCCAGGCCTGGCCAGATCCTCAGGACAGGACGGAGGCCACAGCTACACCTGCCCGTGCAGAAGACGAGGGAAGGGAGTGTGGCAAAGACCGGGGCTGGGGTTCTGGCTCTGGATCCTCCCAATGCCACCCACAGCCACACAACCTGTCTTCTTTCTAGGCCTGGGCAGTGCTGGGCTGCGAGGGGCACCAGAGGCCAACTCACTGAATTTGCTCTCGTAGCTGTAGTCCGAGCTGCCCCCGCCTCCTGGGGAGCTGTAGGAGTTGGAGTAAGAGTAGCTGCCTTGCCCGTGGCTGTAGCCCTTCTGTTTGCCCTGTGGCGGGCCGTAGTTGCCGTACTGGCTCTGGTTGTAGGGCTGCTGCTGGCCCTGGTGGGACTGGTAGCCTGAGCCGTAAGACGACTTCTGCTGGGCCCCATGTGGCGGCTTCTTCCCGGTGTGTTTTGGGGGTACCGGTGAGTTGTAGTTGTCCCCTTGGTAGTAGGAGCCATAGCCGGAAGAGCCACCACCGCCCCCGCCGCCGCCACCACCAGCATTCCCAGAATGCCCTCCGTTGCTGTAGAACTGACCTAGACAGGGAGGCAGCGGGTCAGGTGGAGGACGGGGGAGGCAGAGGGGAAGACGGAGGGGGTGGCAGCCGTGGGCCCTGAAGGCTGACCTGCAAGCCCACCGCCCAGAGGCAGCGGAGAACAGGAGGAGCGCACGGCTCTGTTGGAGAAAGCCGTCTGGCTTGGGCCGGCCCAGCCTTCAGCTCCACTCACCCATCAGCTGGTGACAAGGGATCTTTGCCAAGCAGCGGTACGACAGCAGCTTTTGCAGCAGGTGTCAACATTACAATGAGATGGGCTCCGAGCGCAGATGACATTCAGGACTGACGGCTACCCAGATGTCCCCAACGGTGACAGGAAAGCAAAGCCCCAGAGAGAAGCAGCAAGCCACTCCCACCTCCTCCCTCTGTGCTGGAAACCACCTGAATAGGCACGGGCTTGGGGATGTCAGGTCCCCTGTGGCATGGCCCTGAAGCCACCAGCATTGCTGAAGGCCAAGGGGTGCAACCCCATTCTGAAGAGCGAGCCTTAGCTCCGACCAATGACATGAGAGGCTCCCTGGTCTGCCTATGCAGAAACCCGTGGCTCAGGGGGCAGGAAGACTGGCTCGGGAGAGGCCAGGCATCTGTGCCCTTCCTTGTCCCAAGCACAGTGGCTGTGGAGCACAGGCCAGCCTGAGCCCCAGGACGAATGAGCTGCTCCGGAGACCCAGAATGCCATAGCTTCTTATCACTAGGTGGCACTCAACACTGTGCCACCAGAGATCCCAGTGGAGAGACAGGACATCCTACGGGGTCAGAGAGCAGGCAAGGCTGGAAGCCAGACTGAAAAACTTTCCCACCCAGCCCCAGCCTGTGGCACCTGGCAAGGAGTACCAGGGCTCCCACAACAGGTGGGCCTGGGCCACGGCGGGAGAGCGTCTGCCCCGCTGGGCAGTGTGAGTGGGCTGAGAGCCCATGCTCCCTTCCCAGGCAGAGCACCTTCTGAGTGAGGTGCCTGGGAGCCCTCATGTACCTCCCACCCCTGGAGACGGCACAGTATCCCGTGCTGGTGTGTCACTTGCCCATAGGACCGGTTTGCAATCGGCCATCCGCTTCCGTCAGGAAGGCGCCCCCCCCCACAAGCCACAACACTGAGATGCAGGAAAGCGAACATGCGCGGCTCAGTGCGGACCCTGTGGACCCCCCAAGCACACCACCCCCACCCCTTCCCCAGTGTCCTGCACTGAGCGCCCCACTTGCCCCGCCAGAAGCCAGGAATGAATGAAGACGCAAGTACGGCGGGCTTGTTACTTTAACATGTATTGATTAAAAAAAAAAAATAAAGAGGAGGAGAAATTTTCAACGTCATTCAGGATAACTATTTCCTGGTATAAAAAGACATTATTCTCAAACAATAACTTTCTAAAAAAAAAAATACATCATGCAATCAGCATTTTAAAAAGTTTCACTGAATGTTTCAAACCTTGGGGAACAAATCATACAGTAACCGTTTTGACCAGTTTTTGCCTGAATAAACGCAAAATCTTGCAAGTCAACACAGATGCAGGCTTTGCTGTGAAAAATGAGTACTTCACAGGACAGCTAGAACTGTCAGGTCGCCGGAGCCTGTGGCGTGAGCTCAGCAGCCTGGCCCTTGACTCTTGACGCACAAACCTGGGGAAAGACCAGGCTCTTTCTGCTTCGATATTTTTGAAGCCTCATTTACAAGAAATCCAGATTCCATGGACTTGCAGCTGTGATTCTGACTTGCAAAATTTTGTGTTTTCTACCCTTTAAAGCCTGTCTGTTTCTTGCACAGGTGATGGAAGCACAGTTTTGATACCTTTGAGAGTTCACTCTCTAGCTAAACCAGCCACATAATACCGCACCCCAAACAAGAACCCACCAGTGTTACAAAGGCGGGAGGAGGTAACTCAACGCAGTGTACAAGTCCCCACATGCCCAACATTTTACATGCTCATTTAATTAAAAAGAAAGTCGGTTGCTCTGGATTCAGATGTGGTGAATTTTCATCACTGTCAAAGGCATCAACCAGATTTGGGAGTTTGTTAAAAGGTTAAAAATTCATACAAAACCTGCTGTAAATTAAGACAAAGGTAGATTAAAATGCTTCATTAACTGTCTCTTTAAATAAAGTAATGCTTTCCATAAAAAGCAAAGGTGGGCTTTTGCCTTGATGCTGAACAACGCTGGCTCTAGAATTCTGTGCAAGTCTGCACAAAAATACATTCTCAGAAAATTGTTTTCCACTTAGTGTGAACTTCAATATGACCAAGTTCAAAGGCAAATCACGATAAAAACTGCCATTGTCTTAAATTCTGCAGGCTAAGAGTTTCAGACAAGCTGCGGTGGAAAGCCACGGTTGAGAAACCCAGTGAAGCACAGGGACACAGCACGGACACTTTGGGTTTTGGAGTTGGAGGAAATTGGAGTAAAAAGTTGATTTTGTGTGCAATACTTTTAGACGCTCTAGGAAGACCCAAAATCATGATAGCCGTAGCAGTCTGTGAAAAAGTCACCTACAAAAGGGGGAGACAGAGCAGAGAGAAGAAATTAGAATTCTTTTGAAAAAGGGCACAGAGCGCCACATTTGAAATTCATGTTTTAGATTTCTCTGCTCCTGTGACCCCCAATGAAGGCTCCTTCTCAAGACAAGAGCGGTGCGCAGGCAGCAAAGGCGCATTCATGAGATTGGTGCTCCATATCGCTCAAAGCAGAGAAATTTAAAATTCTGACTTCTAAGGAACCTGAAGGCACACAGTGGGTGTGTCAGCACTAAGAGTTAAGGACGCCTGTGGGACAGACCTCCAGGGCCTTCTGACCAATCTTCACTGCAAAAAGGTGCGGGCAGCTCCTCAGCCTCAGAGAGGCTGCACCCTGCTCTAACTCAGGCCCCCACCAGCTGCTTCCGCCCACGTGGAGACAGAGAAGCATGACTTACTGTAGCCTGCTGTCGCCGAGTTGCCTCCGTATCCATAGCTTCCATAGCCGGCGCCTGGAAAAGAGCAGGCACGTCACAGGTAAGACATGGCCCGCCCCAGCCCCGCCTTTCCTGGGGGCTCACTGGATGCGAAGACAGCTCTCTCACCAGCATTCATGTAGCCTCCATGGTTGGTGCCACCAAATCCTCGTCCTCGCCCTCGCCCTCTGATGCTGCCTCCTCGGCCTCGTCCGCGGAGGCTGGGGGGCGGGGGCACCTCATTGTGCATGGGGCCGCCCATCCCGAAGCCTGGGTTGTGTGGCTGGAGAGAGAACGACAGCAGCGTCAGGCTGCCCACGCCCCCAGGTCAGACAGGTCCCACCGCTGCTGAGGGCTGGGGGTGGAGATCAAGGCCAAGTGCTCACCTTGGCAGCAAATTTCGGTCCTCCTCGGACAGGGACTGGGGCTCTCTTCTTTTTGTTGGCATCCAGGGCAAGAGGGGCATCAGGAAAAAGCTTTTCAAGTGCAGCAAGGGCAGCGTATGCCTTTGCTACTTTCTTGTTGGAGCCAGCGCCTTGGAACTTCTGTCCATCCACCTCGACCTGGAGAACACAGAGGGACGTGGTGCTGACACAGTGCCCCGTGCGGGAAGGCCTCACTCACCCTGCTAGCCCTGCAGACCTGGGCTCGCGGGCCAGAAGGCTCACCTCCATGACAAAGCGCTTGTCGTGGCTGCCTCCAGTTTCAGAGATGAGCTCGTACTTGAGGCCTCGCCTCTTCTCATTCAGTTCCATAACTGGGTTCTTGCCATGCTTAGTCAGGATCGGCCCCTGCTGTTTTACGTTCTCAGGGAAAGCACAAAAGAAAACCAACAAACTCAGCTACAAGATTTCAGAGCTGCAGCCTCAACTCCACGCCCTTGCCAGCTCCTGTGGGAGCCAGCACCACTGTGGGGAGCGGGCACCTCCCCCTGTACCACTCTGATGAAGCGCAGCCCAGCTCCCAGGTGTGTGAGGTCCTGAGGGAAGAGCTGCTTCTCCCATGAACAGAGACAGGACTAGACAGTAGGTGCCTGGCCAGGTACTCACTCACTCCCAATGCCCACCATGCGCTCACCTCAGTGGTGGCATCTGAGGGGAAGGTGGCACTGGGGGTCGAGATGGCTTCCACCACAGGGGGCGGTGCCACCACAGCGGGCTTCGCTTCTGTCTCCTCAGCGGAGTCCTCCCCCTTGCTGGAGTCCCTGCCTTCGGCACCTGTCGGCAAGCCCATGTCCTGTAACACCTGCAGGGTCACAGACACAGCAAGGCAGTGAGGAAAAGGATAAGATGCACAAAGCCATGTAGGGCCTTCTGGGTCCCCTGGACCAATGTGGAGAAGAGGAAGTCACCCATTGGCTGGGTTTCTCTTATTTTCCCAGAAGAATCTAACCAGCAGCCATATCTAGATCCCTAAAGGCCTTCTCTGCCCTGTGCAACCTGGAAATGCTTGAAAACCTAACCATGCCTGTGCTTTGCGCCCTCCCAGAGACGCAGTGTCCTTAGGGTTGGAGGTATTCAAGCAGTGGTTTTGCTATCAGGAAGCCAGTGCCCTGCTGCACTCACCTTAATAGCCACATACAGCTTGGCAGTCTTCTTGGAAGGCCCTGAGGCCTCGAATGAACTGCCATCCACCTCCACAGACATGGTGAAGATGGGGGCATGTACAGGGCCTGTCTGGGACACCAGCTTGTACTGCAGCCCCGGTTTCAGCTGGTTCAACCGCATCAGTGCATTCATAGCCTGGGGAGGCTCGGCCTTCTCCTCTGAGGACAGAGCATCAAGATGGCTTGGACTGAGGTTCCCAGGCAATGGCCACCCACAGCCCTGGACAACACTGAACCCC
This sequence comes from Thryonomys swinderianus, assembly GCA_004025085.1. Classification (NCBI taxonomy): domain Eukaryota; kingdom Metazoa; phylum Chordata; class Mammalia; order Rodentia; family Thryonomyidae; genus Thryonomys; species Thryonomys swinderianus. The sequence continues at coordinate 10,424 of PVIC010007433.1, read as the reverse complement.
ACTGTTTGACGCAGGTGCCATACACATCTCCCCTGCTGTTCTATGCCCACGTTAGGTACTTGTTTTTAAAAGGACTTGACTTTTTTTTTTTGAGACAGCTGACCGAAGGCAGCAAGCCACAGGCAGCAAGCATGCTGGAGAAGGGGAAGAGGAGTCTGACTCGGTTTCCTGTATGTAGTCCAAACTGGCCTTGAACTCCAAGTGATCCACTTGCCTCAGGATCCAAGTGACAGGCCTATGCCACCACACCCAGCAGGACTTGGACATTTGTATCAGAGAAAAAGCACAACCAGGCCTCGAGACCACTTAGGGTGGGGCTTAAAAGGAACAGGTGAGAACAAGAGCAGTACCACCAGGCCCACAAATGCCTGTACCTTTCTTTTGAATCTTCTTCTTCTTTTTGCTAGGAGACTTCTCCTCCCCATCTTCCTCCATAGGGCGTTTCATAGGTGTAATGGCGTAGGTGGTGCTGGGGGGTATTTGAACTGAAAGGAGACCAGGTGGATGTGACTGAGACATGCAGCTGGCCACTCCGTGGAGCCCAGCTGCCCGGCGCCTGCGCACTTACCGATGTAGTCCACTGGGTTCTCATTCTTTGGTTTCTTGGGCATCTTGGAAGGCAGAGGATCCATGCCCAGGACTTTGTGGAGCTGACCAAAGGCAGCAAGCCGCAGTGCATGCTGGAGAAGGGGAAGAGGAGTCTGACTCGGTTGCCTGCACCCACAGCCATAGTTATGTGTGCTCACTATGCCTTCTGATTCAGGGCAGGAGCTAGGGAACTGCTAATGGTGTCCCCTACATCAGCGAGGGGTTCCCCAACAGCTAGGGCAGGGCCTGAGCGCTTGAGCCTAGCCTTGCTGCGGGGGGAGGGCCAGCCTGTGACCACCCCCCTCAAGAGGAATACAGGAGGCCCCAACCTGGGGACTGGTTGCCACATGGAGCCAGATGCTGGCCTGTAGGGAAGAACCCCTGAGCAGCCTACACAGCAAACGTTGCCCTGCTGTTCTTCATGTGCAAATGTGGCACTCCGTCATGTGAGGGCCAGACAACAACCACACATGGCACCAGGTGAAAGAATCCCAGATTGGGGCACCCTGTATCACACCATGCCTTCGCCTTTGTCCCCGACCTGAGCCTACGATCCAGGGGCTGCCCTGAGAATACCCAGTCGTGGGACTGGAGCCAGTGAGTGCAGACTGGGTACGGGCTCACGTTGGCAATGGCGACGACTATACCTGCGCACTCTGTGTGATATCTTCCCGTTGCTGTCTGTCTAGATGCCCAATAGCATCAGTGGCTTCTTTTTCACAAGGGTCATAAATGCCAGAACCATCTGAAGGCAGGAAACAAGGAAGATATGCAGAGGATTATCTTTAGCATCTCAGTAGAGTTGTGCTGGCTGAGGGAACCAGGTGCTTTACCCCCGCACCCCATCCACACCCAGCTCTGGAAAACACGCCGAGCTCGGTGACCCACTCGGCATCCAGCCCTTGACAGAAATAATCCACTTGTGTCTCAGAGCAAGAAAGTCACGAGGGAGTGGGTCACCACTGCCCCCGGATCCGCCCTCCGAATCTCGGCTGGGGACCCGGCACAGGGCTGGATATGATGGTGCAAGGGGTAGTCACGTGCTTCACCCTGGGACACGGAGCTGCTGCTGCCCTAACCCAGTCAGTAACCAGCGAGGAGGGGCCACGGGCCTGATCCCTGTCCTTTCCCTGTTTCCCTGTCGCCTGCAAAGCACAAGGCCCCAACCTGGCATCACGATGCCAGACGCCAGGCACTCCAGCACTCTCCGCAGGGCCTCGCCAGCACCCATGGGCCTGTTGGCTGTACCGATGGACTTCTCACACAGGAGCTCCAGGGGCTGGAAGGCAAGAGGGACAGTGAGTAATCAATTATGGTAGAAAGACGCCCACACAGTGCACTGCCATTATTTGCTATCGCTGGAAGAGTGAGGAAGGACATAGGAATCACAACCATGAGTAACATCAAAGCTGAGGGGACAGCAGGAGCATAAGCAGAGCACCTTCTCCCTTTTGCTGGGGTCCTGGAGACTGAGGCCACCAGGGCAGCACACAGGCAAGGCAAGTGCCCTACCACTAGCCACAGATGAACAGTACTTTTGTTTTGTTATTTCTGGTACTGGGGATCGAACCCAGGACCCTGCACTTATCAGGCAGGCATGGCCCTACAGATACACATCCCTGACCCCTAGAGGAACTGTTTGAACAGAAGACCAGAGATGAAATCTTTTAAACTGCGTGGGCTAAGAGAACAAACTCAGGATATAGCTTCGGTTGGTACTTCTATTTAAAATGAAACATTTAAAAACACCAAATTGATCTTTAAAAAGGACAGTCAAGAGACAGGAAGCTACCAAGAGCTGGGCAGCCCTCACTTTCTGAGGTGGTGGGTCACACTGTCCTCCAGAGTGTCCTCATCTCTTATCCCACCCAGGGCTAGTGCTGCTGCAACAGGTCAACAGCAGGCCTGTTGGTATGGGACAGTCACAGCTCAAAAGCCCAAGATGATCCATGCAGTGTGCGGCAGACCCCACCACACCCCTGCCGGCCCCAGCTGTCCACGGATGCCTTACCCATCCTCTGAGAGGACCCCAGGTGGGCACACGGGTGCACAGGTCCCTCAGCACCCGGATAACAATGACGCAGGACTTCAGCCCATTGGCCCTGGCCTAGAGGAAGAAAGCACAGGTGCTCTTCACAAAGACAGCTCCATGTACAAAAAGCAAACATGAATGACACAGTCTCACAGTGCTGCTTTGCCAAGTGTAAATGCTATGTGTGTGAGGCCACCAGGGTGTAGCCACAAGTGACTTAATCACGTGTACGTGAAGCTGTTACTCTTAACACAAAGCAGCAGCAGCAGCCCACCTGTGCTGTCACAGCCTCCTCAATGTGTCAAATTTTGGGGGGTGCACTCCGTTAGCAGCTGCACAGTGGCAGGTGCTAAGATTGGCACAGCTCTGATCAATGATGGGGAACCTTAATGATCAGTTAGCTAAGTTAAACTTAGGAATTCGCTACCGAAAGACAAAGAGAAGAACAAAATGCAAACCTGGAACCACTTGGCGTGTCGGAGGGACGCCAAGGCAGCAAGGCATTTCTGCCTGTCCAGAACATCCGGGGGGTCGTTGACTGATAGCGTTTCTATTCATGGATGGAATAAGAAGACAAGGCACAGTTTGACCAAGGGGTTTCTGTCAGGTGGAAAGGGGATGTGGCAGCTTCCTAACGGGCAGCTGAGTTTCCCAGAATCTCAATTCATCTCCACCCTTGAGCAGGGAAGGAGAAGCTAGAGTGCAACGAGCTCTGCCCTGAGAGGAAATCGGAAAAATCGGAGGCCTCCTCCAGAAAAACCAAAAAGCAAAATCAAAAGTGGGAAGTAATTCTAAAAGGAATAATCCATGAGGGAGGGGAAAGATAGGCAGATCCTATCTTCTAATAAAACTATTCCTTGCTTTCTCTCCATTCGAGAGCTAGGCTAGAATTTTCAATGGCAAAAACAAAACAAAAAACAAAGAAGTGGGGGGGGAGTGGAAATGAACTCCCTCTCTGCTTCCCACAACAGCCATCCCAAGGCATCTGCGGCAAGGGGGACCACCTCCGCCCACTAGTCGGGCCTGCCCTAGCCCCAGCCCGTGACAGAGAGAGTCCTGTTGGTCAAAGGTCCAGCGTCCCTAAGTGGATACACGAGAAGGCCTTTGGTTGTCGGTATCAGAAAAGCCAGCGGTGACTGACAGCACAGGGCACCTCACAGGCCTAGGCTGCAGCAGGGCCAGAATGTATCTTGTTCTGTGCTCTGCCCGGCAGGGATGTGATCAGGTCAGGGCAGATGAACTGTGCACACGGGATCAGCATCCAAGGTGCAGAGGCAGGTGAAAAGTGTATACCAGTTTAAAACATCATCTGACACTGCACCAGGCCTTGGCATCTCAGACCACTGGGCAGAGGAAGTGCCAGGGCCAAGAACAAAGCGAGAGGCCTCGGCACTGCTGCAACACAGCTGACCTGGCCACGCTAATGCAGCAGTCCTGAGCAGCCATCTGGCTACCATCAAAATGGCTTGAGGGAAACAAGTGTTACTACTTTTATTTGAGAATATCCTAGAATTCAGAAGAAAATGTTGTGATTCCCCCACGAAAAGTGCTACTCACTTTTAATGCCACCATTTGGTCAAACTCCCAAGTGCTCAAGGTCACTGGGAGACATGCTCATAATGAAGGTGGACACATCTACACTTAAGCCTGCTATGCAACGCAATCCAAAACTGAATAACACATTTGAACGGAGAAGGAACACCTGGTTTCAAAGTCTTGCAGGTCTGTCTCAGCCTCCTACCTCCAGCTAGCACTTTCTCCATCTCTTCTCTGACAACCGGGGATGTCAGATGAATGGTCAGGGATAGCGGGGGCTCTTTTGTGTTTTTTATCACAATTGCAGCATCATCCACAGACTGGAGTATTTCGTACTTATCTTCTGTTACAGCCTGAAAAAGAAAACCCAACTTCAAAACACTTCCTCAGCCAGGCAGTTTAGTGACTTATTGAGATGCCATGCTGAAACATTAAAAAAAGTATGGGGCCGGGCGTGGTGGCTCACGCCTGTAATCCCAGCACTCGGGAGGCAGAGACAGGCGGATTGGTGAGTTCAAGGCTTGCCTGGGCTCCATAGTGAGCTCAGGCCCAGCCTGAACTACAAAGTGAGACCCTGTCTCAAAAAAAAAAAAAAAAAGTATGGGGACCAGGGATTTAGCTCAGTGGTTCAGTGTCTGCCTTGCAAGCACAAGGTCCCCAGTTTGATCCTGGTACCACATATCAAAATGCCAGGCGTGGTGACTCATACCTGTAATCCCACCACTTGGGAGGCAGAGGCAGAAGGACTGTTGCGAGATCGAGGCTAACCTAGGCTACAAAGTGAGCTCAGGGCCAGTCTAAACTACAAAGCAAGACCCTGTATAAAAAAAAAAAAAAAAAAAAGTGGAAGCCGAGCATGGTGGTCCAGCCCTATTCTCAGGAAGCTGAGGCAAGGGGATCGCTGTGAGTTTGAGGCCAGCCTGCATTACATAATGAACGTAAGACTAGCCTCAACTATGCTCTAACACACTGTTTTTAAAAAAGAAAAAAAGGGACAGAGATTTAGCTCAGTGGCTCCAAGGTCTGCCTGGCAAGCACAAAGTCCCAAATTGAATCCCAAAACCAAATACCACAATGCCAAGGGTGGTGGCTCATACATTTAGTCCAGTGCTTGAGAGGCAGAGGCAGAGCAGGAGGATTGCTGTGAGTTCAAGGCTTGCCTGGGCTCCGTACTGAGTTTAGAGCCAACCTGAACTACAAAGTGTGACCTTGTGTCAAAAAACTGGAAAAAATAGCACTCGGGAGGCAGAGACAGGAGGATTGCTGAGTTCCAGGCTTGCCTGGGCTACACAGTGAGCTCAGTGCCAGCCTGAACTACAAAGTGAGACCCTGTCTCAAAAAAAAAAAACCCTGCAACTTGAATCTGGTTTAGAGCCATAGCTCAAGCTACCCAAAAGGCTAAAACAAGAGAATCACTTCAGTCCAGGAGATCAAGGCCAAGCAGGGTAACACAACTTCATCAAACAAAAAATACGCTAGGTTTAGTCAGGAAGGTGTCCAGCACGTGATTCCTTTTATCACATAATAGTAACTGGATAAATCAGTCCCACCAACACTGAAGCTGATGATTTGTAGAATGAACCTCAACATGTCTACACCACAAGACTATGAGGGGCACTAGAGCTGGGCCCTATGTGGAAGACAGCATGGGGCTGCCAGGAACTTAGCTCAATGATGCCATTGCCAGCTTTGCAAATGCAAGGTCATGAATTCAATTCTCAGTACTGCAAAATAAATAAGAAATAAAAAAGAAAGCACAGGCCAGCACGTGGTCCAATAGCTACCCAGAGAAGAATGCACTGTATCCTGTGATAGACAGAAAGGTGTTTACTGATGCAAATCTGAAAGGAGGCTCACATGTGTGACTTTCCTTTTCTTCTTTATGCTTGTCTAACTGCCTGGCAAACTCAAGCTTTTACTAATTTTTGTTAAAGGAAATAAAGCACTGTAATTATATTGTAGGACAGAGAACAAATGCATTAAATATATAAACTAGGATTTTCTTTTTTTGTTTCATTTTATTTGAAGCAGGGTCTCTTCTCAGGCTGGCTGCAAACTTACAGTGATCCTCCTGCCACAACCTCCAAAGTGCTGGGATTGGTTGTAATTTCACCATGTCCAGCCTTATCACCTGCCTCTTGGAGGTAAGGCAGGAGCATTCTGGGTCTGTGGGGTCGGAGTACTGGGATTACATGTATGCATCACCATGCCTGGCTTAGTTACAAACTTTTTCAGCACAATCAACATTTTTTTTTTCGAGACAGGCTCTCACTCTCCAGTTCAGGCTGGCCCTGAGCTCACTATGTAGCTCAGGTGAGCCTCAAACTCAGCAATCCTCCTGCCTCTGCCTGCCGAGTGCTGGGATTACAGGTGTGAGCCACCACGCCCGGCACTGTGGTATGTGGTATTGATTGCTGGTGGGCATGAGTCACCATACCCAGTATTGCTGTATATGGTTACCGGGGATCCGAGCAGGGACCTCACACTTGCTAGGCAGGTGCCAGACCCACTGAGCTAAATCTCCGGCCCTACAGTCAACTTTTTGCACGACTGAATGTGCACCAGCACCCCATCTATTCTCCTTAGGTGCAGTGGGCACCCAACCTTCCCACTGGGTACAAGTATCTAACACATATAGAAGGGGAGCTGTCAAGAACCACTGAAGTGATTAAGTTTTTTCATTTTTTGTTACTGGGAATTAAACCCAAGGAGCTACATCTCTAGTCAACATGTCTACATATCTATCTACATCTTCCTACCTACATGCAATTATCTGTGCAACTTATCTTACCTATCTATTTGGACCAAGAATCTCATTAAACTACCCAATCCAAACTGAAATCTGCAATCCTCCTCGCTTAACATTTCTGTTGTCATTGTGTTATGGAGAAAGAGTCTGGCTATGCAGTTCAGGTTGGCCTTGAACTTATTGTGTAGCCCAGGCAAGCCTCGAACTCAGCAATCCTCCTGTCTCTGCCTTCCAAGCGCTGGGATTACAGGCATAAACCACCATGCTCGGCACTGTGGTCTGTGGTATTGATTGCTGGTGGGCGTGACTCACCATGCCCAGCACTGTATGTGGTTACTGGGGATCAAACTCAGGACCTTGTGCTTGTGAAGCAGGCAACAGAACCACTGAGCTAAATCTCTGCCATCTGCTGTTATTTTTTAAAACTAGAAATGGAATCCTGGCCCTTACACGTTCAACAGATATCCAGTACATTACCAATCACTGAGCAACACCTCAGCCCCATCCATTATGGGGCTGACTCTTGGGCAGAGGTCGTAGCTCAGTGGTGGGGCTTGTAATTAGCAAGTGCAAGGCAATGGATCTGATTCCCTATGCCAAAGAAGAAAAAAAAAAAGAATGATTTTTCCCAAATATTTATACCAATTTAAGGCTTTTTTTTGGGGGGGAGACAGGGTCTCATTTTATAGTTCAGGCTGGCCGTGAGCTCACTATATAGCCCAGGCAAGCCTTGAACTCAGCAATCCTCCTGCCTCTGCCTCCCAAGTGTTGGGATTACAGGTGTGAGCCACCATGCGCCAGCATTGTGGTATATGGTTACTGGGAATCAAACTCAGGACCTGAACTCAGGACCTTGTACTTGCTAGGCAGGCACCAGAACCACTGAGATACATCTCTGGCTCCTCTTATGGTATTTTTTATAGATGAGAATAAAAGTCTGAAGTCACTACTACAAGACATTTTAGGTTATCATCTTTCATTGCTGCTCAGTGGTTTCTAACAAACTATGTGAATCTCTGTCCAGTAGGGACAGAATATGCATCTTCTATCAGCACATTTTTCTTTTCAAGGGAACTAGATTTAAGGTCATTTTAAATTTCATCTTTTGTAGCTAAAGCCAAGGTGAGCATCCTGGCATCCAGTGATGGCAGTGCACACAGCAGTGACGGTTAGACCCCACCATTCCCTCAGACCTCCCAACTGCCTGGCTCTGGGCCTGAGGCCTCCTGCCCACATACACACAGGAAGACTGGGCCTCCCGCAGTGAAGTGCTCAACAAATATCACAGTCCATCATTTACACAATACTTTTATAATAGAACAAGTAACTGGGTTTTTGAGCAATGGGTGTGCTGACACATGTCTTTAACCCTAGCATTCTTGGAAGGGTGACGTAAGAAGATCCCAAGTCTGAGGTCAGTTCAAGCAACTCAGTGAGACCCAGTCTCAGACTAAAACAAAACAAACAGGAGCTGCAGGTGTAGTTTAATGTAAAAGGCCTGGGTTGGAAGAAAGGAGGGAATTTTGTTGTATATCCAGGTCTGGTCAATTCTCCTACCATCCATTCATCTTTAGGACCTGTGCTGACTTTAAGACCTTGGTCCTGTGCAGCCTGGCACATGGCAAGCACCAGGTCCTCACAGCTGTTGGTATGCACAGGTAACCTCCCCAGACCCTCAGGGGATCTGTAGTATACCACAGCAGATCTAAGGGGGAGCTTCCTGGTACACAGCAATGTTGGTTCTTTCTTCCTCTGGCTCACATCCCTCCCCGACAAGCTCTGGCCCCATTCCCAGCCCCTGCCACTTCCCGGTCACACTCACAGCAAGCTGGATGGCCAGGTTGTCAGCCACCTTGTCCAGGAGGGCAGTTGTGGGCTTCTCCTTACATAGCAGCACCAGCTCTAGATCCAAGTCCCCCTTGAGCAGAAGGCCCTTTGCCACCAAGCCAACTCGCATCACACCCCGCAGGGTCCTGGTCATATGTTCCGCCTTCTGTTCCCTGCAGGACACACAGAGGATGGCTCAGCAGGGAACTGGTCTAGCCAGAACCCAGCTAGACAGCGCCTCTTAGGAAAGAGATGCTAACTGAGCCTAATGCCTTGAACCTACCCAGCCCCTTCTTTGCTCTCATCATCCGCGGGCACATCCATGTTGTCGGACTCGGCCTGCTCACTGTTACCCTTCTCCTGCTCATCAATCCAGTCAGACACAGCTTTGAGAGCCCGCTCGGTGTGGGACACCATGTTCTGCACTGCCTCCAGCTCTTCTTGTGTTGGATACACCGAAGAATGCTTTGCCATCACGTGGCGATCATCATTCACAAAAATCCTCATTGGACGCTGGAAACGTGAAAACTAAACTGAAAATGAGGTCAAGGTACCAGGCAACCCACCGCTCAACATTTAAGATGCACAGCCCAAATTATGCTCTCTGTCCTTAATGTGAAGTAAGAGTAGATGAACACAACTGAAGGGCTGAGAAACTGGACCAGCTGACTGTGCTTCCTAAGGCAAGTAAGGGATGGGAGGGCATCTCTTCTATCTCTGCACCACAGTAGTCCCCCCTTATGCGCAGGGATACACTCCAAGACCCCAGCGGATGCCTGAAACCGCAGACAGTGCCGAACCCAGTGTCTACTATGCCTTTCATCAACATACAGATGTATGTAAAGTTTAATCTAAATGAGGCAAGTATGAGGTTAAGAATTACTAGTAACAGCAATTACATTAGGTGTCTGAATAAAGTCCACAATGGACATGGTCTCTCGAAATACCTTCGGGCAGGTACTCACCCTTCTTCCTCTCGTGGTGAAGTGGTGATGGTACAATGCCTACGTGATGAGATGAAGTGAGGTGAATGACGCAGGCATGGGGATCGGGCGCAATTTACAATTTATCAATTGCTTATTTCTGGAATTTCCACTTAATATTTCCAGACTGCGGTGGACCGCAAGTAACTGAAACCGCGGGAAGCGAAAACACGGATAAGGAGGGACTACTGCATTCGAATTACTAAGACACATATTACTTTATAATTCACAAAGTCCAATAGAAAACGATCACAGAAGCAAATGCTTTGGGGAACTGCTACAAACATCTTTGTACGTTAATGAAGAAATAGTATCTGCAATCAAAGAAAAAAACTTACCATTTTCACTTTTCTCTGTAGTGTCTGGAAATCAAACTTTTGCTTAACTTTTCAAACTGTGACAGATTTCCTTGGTGTTACCAATACTTCAACTATCTATAAGACCAGAAAATCTGTTTAGTCCCAAGCATTTTATATATACATTAATTTTAGCAGCCTCACCAAAGGGCCAGGCAACACACTAGGGCATGTGAGGCACTGAACAACCTCAACTATAAATCCTATTACAATAGAAATAAGGGCCGGGGATTTAGCTCAGTGCTTCCAGCAGCTGCGTCTGACTTCATATCCATACCTGAACAGTTTTTACTGTCTTCTTTCTTTTCTCCTTTTATTTTTTTGGGGGGGAGTTTTTTTTTTTTTTTTTTTTT